>JAHDVE020008675.1:0-101179 GCA_022606495.2 Halesus radiatus | reverse complement strand
AACCCAGCGAAATGCAATTTGGTTGCTTTACTCATAATTATATAAAAATAAAGAAACGTAATATTTTTCAAATGTGTTTAATTATATCACCAAAGTGAAAGACAGTTAAAAAGTATACATTATGCGATTCCGCACAAGAATCCCAGCACCTTCCGTCAGCGCCCTTGAGGTGATTTTTTCACAAAAACGGCGCTATACAAATCATCCAATTATTATTATTATAACTTGCAATAATATATGTCCCTTTGCGATATTTCCATATAGCAGAGGCATGCCGTTCATATAGGCACATAAACACTGCCTTGCCCTCGTTACTCGCATAAAAATATAAATAATAATAAATTGCAAGAAATCAATTTTCACTTTACAAAAGAAGTTCCAGTCACATAACGCAGCGCCGCACGCGCCACACTGACCGAACCACCATAACGTGTCAAAGGCAGGAACTAATTTTGCAAAAGGACCCTCATTCAAATGTTGAATCTATTCTATATATTTAAATGTACATGTGTAATATGTGCGCAAGTGATGACTCGTTTGTGTCAGTGTCTAAAAAGCAGTGCTTTTCGGTAATGCCAGCAAATGTTTCAATCAGTGCCATCTGTTGGTACATCTATAGCTTAGAACAACTTTACTAACGAAAAATCGATAATATCATATTGATTTTTTTTCAAAATGATTTATCAACGAATTCTCTGTTTTTCCTGCTGATTACAAACTCTATGCACGCCACTGCCATATAGTGAGGGTGCTATAGTTCTACTGGCTTTCCTCACCTGTCTTATTTACATTTCATTAATCATTAATCATTTTTTCATTAATCCCATAACAGCAGCGACTTTACCCCTCTGCTATTGACGAGAAGCGATTTAATGCGCAAGGTAGTATACTTACACTATCCTATCTTACAAATTATATTCTCTGGTTCCATGACTATTCAACACACGTATAAATAGCACAGTTTTAAAAGTGCTATAACGTCAATACAAGCACGAAAAAACAACATAAAAACCTCACCTGAAAACCTAATCCAACCTAACCTAATAAAACTTGTTTTATTTAATTTAAAAACAAAAGTTTATTACGTTTAGGTTACATAAGGTTTACAGATTTTGATGTTTACAGATGTGTTCAAAAGATAAGGTGAATTTCGAATTTCCGCGGGCTGTGTACATTCGATTATCGATTTTTTGTTGTTGTTATGTTGGTACACATATGTTAGCATTATAAGCCATTTTGGATCAGTGGTTGGTTTGTGACAACTGGAAAGGTTAGTCACATTTTTGTGTGTTCTTCGATTTTTTTGCTTTAGGTTCGTTTTCTGAGGCATCATCAGTCCGATTGAAGTGAAAGTTTAGATTTGCTTTATTTTTTATCTCCTCATCAGCATTTCTTAAAAAAAAAAGTTTTTTTCCAGAAAAAAATTGTTAATATGGTAATTGTTAATCCTATGGAGGAATTTCCTAGTTTTGGTCGGAACTTGATAGCCGTTTTCTGGGGCATCATCAGTCCGATCGAAGTGAAATTTTAGATTTGCTTTGTTTTCTATGTCCTTATCAGCATTTCTTCAAAAAATCCAAAAAATCGATTTTTTACTAAATTTTTTTTTAGAAAAAAATCGAAGAATAAACAAAACGTGACTAACTTTTCCAGTTGTCAAAAACAAACCACTGATCCAAAAACAAAATGGCTGATAATGCTAACGTGTGATAAACATATGTGTACCAACATAACAAAATAATAA
Organism: Halesus radiatus; assembly: GCA_022606495.2. Lineage (NCBI taxonomy): Eukaryota > Metazoa > Arthropoda > Insecta > Trichoptera > Limnephilidae > Halesus > Halesus radiatus. The sequence continues at coordinate 99,435 of JAHDVE020008675.1, read as the reverse complement.
AAAAAATCGATAATCGAATGTACACAGTCCGCGAAATTTCAAAATTCACCTTTTCTTTTGAACAAACCTCGTAAACACTTTGATATAAAATAATCAAAATACAATACAAGTTCATAGCTTCGTACAGACTAAATACATAAATTAACCCTTTTCGTTCACAAATCTCTTTGATCAACCTTCAAATATTGAAATATTCACCATTGAAAACGCTTGAAATGCCCTAGTGGGCGCAAATTAATGCAACCAAACGAAAAAGTTCTCCTTTTAACTTGTAAAATGGAAAAAAAACTCTACTAAACCTTTAAAATTCCTTTTATTTCCACGAGAACACACTGACCCTGGGCTCCCTAACGATGTGCGAGGAGGGAAAAGGAGGGAGGGTTGTAAGTGTAAGTCCTAACAACCCTTGGCCCGATTCACAACCCTTGAAGCACCCTACAGAATAAGAGGTGTTCAAATTAAAGGGTAGTTTTGTCTTTTAATTGGTACCTTTATTATTTCAGTGCACGCCTTTTGTGGATTAAGACTGGGATTCAATTATAATTATTTAATAGTGACGTGGGTATAAATTTTCAAGCTTATTTGTGTAGTGCAAAAAATAAGTTTGTTCCGTTTACACTTTTATTCATTCGTTCCTCTTTTGTATTGTGATTCTTTATGTGTACACCGTCCAAGATTCCCAACTGCTAAAATCCAGTGGGACCGTTGAATCTCCAATGGGTATGTTGCGAGCAGTGGCGTGCAGTCCACAAGGGCTGAAAAGCTGTGATTACCCTAAGAATAACGATATAAATAAGTAAATTCTAAATTCGATTAATTTTCCATGAATTTGGTCAGGAACTTGTACGCCCGTTTATTCAGTTGGCCATAACAATCAGCGGAAGATGAAAACAAAATTGCCATTTTCAAATATTCGATGAAAAACTGGACAGCATCCTTTCGTCATAGAGCAATGCACGCCACCGGTTGTGAGGCTGGAGGGAATGGGCAAGGGAAGGAGATGGGGTAGAGAAAGTTTGGAAAATACCTCGCTATTCATCTGAATGGTGGTCTTTCACCAGGGCGATACTAAGAATGTCTCACTCGTACTCACGACAGCTTTGTAGCTTAAAATTTATCATTGTGTACAAAAGATCTTAGCAATAATTTGTTATTTTACAGGAACTACCCCACAAACTTTGGATTCGCTATACAGAGTTTAAGTTATATTCTATAACTAACTAGCTAAACAACACGTCGTTTCTCCGTAGTAGTCAGAGAGGATAGACTGCTACACAACTCTGTCTTAGCACGGGCTCCTTGCTTCATTTACATTCATGCATCCTCTCATACATGATTTTCTGTTTCTCTAACTCTTGACATGATTCGACCCAAGTATTTGATTCATGGTAGTGCAATGTCTTTCCCAGGCGTCCCTGACTTCTTATTCCATTCACTTTCACGTCGAATATGCAATCAGATAATTATAAACAGTCCATTGGCGAACTCTTCCACAATTAAATATAAAAATAACATATTTCCTCACAGAGCAAATTATACATAGAGATGCCTTAACACGCAAGGGAAAGAAACCAAAATAAGGTGGATGAAGGAGAGCTAGGCGTCCCGCCAATATAAGTAAAACAGCAAATAAGTAAGTTTACAAAACCGGGTATTTAGTTTTACCCTTTTTATAAATGTTTTATAATTTGCTTAACGCAGTCAAAATCACGCGACACATGCGTGGATGGCAGTGAACTAAGCTATTTGCCAAAATGGGTGTCACATGCCCTTTGCCTCCAGCTGTCGAAATGTTACTTATTAAGCCAAAGTCTATTATTTCTGACGTCAGTGTGTTTCCTGAATTTCATATATGAATGCCTTTAAAACTGCCTCTTGTCTACTAAGTAAGTTTAAAAGCACTTAAAACTTAAAAATGATGTAGTAGGTTTTTGATTTCCTGAAAGATTTAAGTTTTTACTTGGTGCACTTCCTGGGCAAAATCGGTTAAAGTTAGTAGATGAGAAGAGGTTATTTTTTAATCGAAGGTGTATAATATTTCGTCTGTGAGCAATCTATTGCAAACAATATAATTTCCGTTGTGATATGGGAACGGAGTACATAACTGTACATATCATTCATATTAACAATTCAAATAATAATATTGTATTTATTCCGTAGTTCTTAAAATAGTTGGTGGTGTAATGGTCAGCATAATTGCCTTCCAAGCAGTTGATATAGGTTCGATTCTTGACCGTGGCAATAATTTTATTAAATAATTTTTATTTAAACTTTTTTATTTTTAAACTTTTATTTTTTTAAACATGTTATTTGTTGTAATAAGGAGATAGGGAAGAGGAAGGTTGGGAAGTACCTAGCAATTCAGATGTAGTCGTTTCGATTCTGAATGGCGGTCTTTCACCGGGGGATACTTGGCACTGTATTTACTACTCTGGAATTTTGTACAGTTTCAAATATCTGTCTATTTTTAAATAGTCTCTATTCACAGTAATGTAAATATTACATATTACATGGCTAAAATAACGAACTTAATAAAAGGAAAAACATATTTTTTTGTAAATCATTTATAAATTCACGACAGCATCAATTATAGATGACCTATTTCATTAATGATGATTCCTTATAATAAAAACGCGACATTTTCTCTCGCTCGTGTTCATTAAAATACGATTTAATTACCCGTATAAGAGACACAAGATATAATAAGCCACCCTAAAGATCCCGACACAAAAAGCAAAGCTAAAAAATGTACGAGTGATGCGATGGTTATCTCCGTGAATTAAGCAAACAGAGCCAGAACCCTGAGCTAATGACGAAATCGGATCATTAAAATTATCCGCTTGAGATCATCCTTGATATCCAGTGTTCTACACAGAAGTGATGCGATTAATCGAAACGGTTTAAAAATCGAAAAATTAAGTCAATCTCGGGAAGATTTGAATTAAATGCTCAGATATAGATATGTTGAATACTTTTGTACCCTTTTAGCTATCAGGGCAATCGTCACTTCAAGACACAATTTGTTTTGGCTTTCTTTTCTATGTCTTTCAAGATGTTTTAATAAAACAAAGAAAATTTTAAAAACGCTTTTCTACGAATTTATCATATTCGAGCAAGTATGACAATTAAAAACCAAAAAATGTGTTTTTCCAGGAACCAGAAAGCATTAATTGAATTATTTATTTTAAGGGTCAAATTTTCTTTAAAAGTAATTTCGGCTATTTATGATTCATCACACTTTATTGATTTCATGATTATATTCGATTACTCTTAAAATTCAGAGGTTTTTCACTAATTTGTAACAATCGAAATTTTTCGATATGAGTGTGCCCATCACTATTCTACAATGTAATATTTGTTCTCTGCTGTTCACCATTAAAGTTTGGCAGAAGAAGGATCATGGGCTATAAATGGTAAATTTTATAATCATTGGAGGACAAGTTCGTTGTAACTTCTTTCTCCATTTATTTAGTATTCCACTGTAATCCGTTTCTGCGACATTAATTATTTATTGTTTTACTTGTTGGACTAACGAACTTTGTTATTTCTCTTTTGGGTGAAATTTATTTTATATTCATTTGCATTGACGACGAAAGTGATGGTAGGAGAATGTCGCAGTGTTTTAATCACTTTTATTATTATTTAGTAATTCAAGAATTGGTTGGATATAATGTAGTGTGGGGGGTGGGGGAGAAATGATACAGGACGGTTGTTATTTATATACAGGATGGCGTACAACTACCGTTTGGTTTGAATGTCTAATAACTTTTTTAATTTATTCATATTTTTATTTCAGAATTTTGTGAAGAAAACTTGGGGAATTTGAAATGGAACACTAAACAACAGAACAGCGATCAACAATTGTTGAATTTTATTTTGAAAATCAACGGTCAATTGTTTTGACGCAGCGGGCTTACGTCGTTTTTTTTAATGTGCGTACTGGACCTTCAGCACCAACAATAAGCCGCCTGGTTGCAAATTTTCGACAACATGGTACAGTAAGACACCTTCCATGTACCGGAAGACCACGTACGGTCCACACGGAAGAAAATATCCAACGTGTTGTGGATAGTGTGCAGAACAGTCCAGAAACATCAACAAGAAGACGTTCGGCACAACTGGGGCTATCGCGGAGGTCCGTTCAGAGGATTTTGGCCACATTGCACATGTTCCCATATAAAGTTCAGCTTGTGCAAGAATTGAAGCCGATAGATTACCAATAACGGCTTGATTATGCCATTTCATTCCAAACCATAACGGTAGTTTTGCGCCATCCTGTATATATGTATACATTTAAAAATATATATATTTCACCCAATGCTGACAAATTTCATTCAGATAAGGTCCTAAATATAATTTATGTAAACTCCTAAATCAATTGAGCGAACTTTCCGATTTTCCAGGCGAAATTTTACTATATTATTTTATGTAATATTTGTTTATTCAAATGACATAATAAATGCAGTTGCTATCACGTTGGTTAATTCAATCATGATTCACAAATAATTATTGCTTAGGCAACCTGTAAAACGAGATGAAGTTTGAAATTATTAAAACGATTTGTTTATCAAAAAAATCTCAAGCAGTAAAAATTATCAACAATTTTTTTTTTTTATTTCAAGTAAATCAAATTAATTTATGCTAGTATTAAGGAATATGGGTATTTCAATGTTTTATTATTGTGACAGCTATTGCGGCGTTCTAAGCCTTTGCGACGACTCCTTTATGTGATTTTATTCAGCCCTACCCAATTTTCATTGTTATGGTGTATAAATGATTTACTAATATTTTCGATAAAAATCGATTTAATTAGAAATTTTCCTAGTTGGATTTCATTTTGCACACTTGATCTTCAAAATAAGAGGAAGGTTACTATCTACAATATCTAAAATCCATCCCCATCCCCATTTCCCACCCCTTAAATTTGAAGACATTATGAATGCGTAAAAATGAGCTCGTAGGTTTTTAATAATTCAAATAATTTATAATTTCTCATAAGAAGTACCGGGATATTCAAATCAAGTTACCAAACATGGCTAAAGCCTTCAAGGAAAGTTTTGTTTCTGAAAGGTGTTCTTTTGCCGGGGCAATACTAAGAGTTAACTAACGAACTAACTAACCATCACGCCGTTTCCTCGCAGGGGTAGGCAGAGAGGACGGACCGCCAAACAACTCGATCTTGGCATACACCTCTTGCTTCATTCACATTCATACAACGCCTCATACATTCTCTTCTGTTGTTCCGACTTCTGACGTGGCCCGATTCGAGTATTTGATTCACTTGATCGTGCCATGTCTTCCTCGGGCGTCCCCGGCCTCTTCTTCCATTCACATTCGCGTCATATATTCTCCTTACACTCCTTTCTTCGTTCATTCGCTCTACATGCCTAAACCATCTAAGTGCCCCTTTATTAATCTTGCTCACTACGCTTACATCAGCCTTGTATACTAAGAGTTGTACATAATTAGTTAAGAAATATTTGTACAGCGCCCTTAAGGTGATTTTTCACAAAAACGGCGCTATACAAATCATCCAACTATTATTATTATTATTATCTACCACTCTAATAATATGATTTCTAGCTTTTTAAAATATTCTTATTGTAATATTTCACGCAAACGGCCCTATAAAATTTGGTGTGTTCTTATTAACATTATTTATAAATTACCTACCTGCCCATTATTACAATAGTATACTTACCAATAACTACTCATCCTTGAAGTTATTTTTAGAAAAATAATTGTAGGTACTTGCGTAAAATAAATCAATGAATCAATTATATATAATTAATATATTATTTATGATTTCACTGTCCGTCAATGTCATACTCACGTAGCTTTACACTGGCTGGCTCAAGTGATGCACAGTAACAATAACAAATTAACCTTCCTCCGATGGGTTAATAACAATTACGATGGAAGATATTATTACGATTGTGTTTTTATTTCTTCAGACTTCAGTGGCGGCGCATGGAGCTATGCGACCTCGGTTGTACAATTTAAAATATATGTCACGCGTCAAATAAATAATACATAACTGGGATATATTGTCATGTCTCAATCAAACACGAATGTCTTATTTGATTGTGTAATAATTTTTGTCTTATCAATCAATTCAAATCCAATATAGTTACTACTTCAAATCTTTTCGCAGAAACAGTGAAAACTCTAGAGTGATAAGCTCTAGACTTAAATTAAATTTGCACACCTTATTGTGTCTGGAATTTCTATGTAAATGCATCTATTTTTAGCTTGCAATGTTATTTCCTTCATTAGCTTTGAAGCTTTCAAAAACTTATCAATTTTCTTTCAAATAAAATGAGACGCCATATTGTTTTGTTGCATTCAGATTTTGAAGAAGTTTTTTTGATTTCTTTAATGTGTTTCGCTTAGAGAAGAAAGAGGTCGGAAACCTATATAATGTAATTCGATATCATTGTGTAAATGTTGACCCGTTAGTGGCTGAGTGGTCCTAAGCATCAGGTTTCCACTAGTTCAATCTTCTGCTAGCTAAGTTCTCCATCATTGCGCAAATAATGTGTCAGCAGGCGGAAATAAATTATTGTCAGTTTATTAGTAACTAGGAATGCAAATGTAAAATATGACGGTAAATGGTTGTGAAGACGCGCGTTCAGATAGTCAAGTACAGTAGAATAATTTTAAAGAGAATATTGCTTGTGTAGTGGTGTACTGTATCGCAGGACTTCTGCGGGGTAAAATGGAACTAGTTAATTAACTAATCTAAGAAAAATTTGTATTGAAAATAATATAACACACTTGGCAACAAACAATTGCAAATAAAAAGAAACCTATCTGCACACGTGATTACTTAGGCAGTACTTAGTATGCGCCTGTTTATCGCGTGTCTTAGAGGTGGATTATTAATTAAATATTCACGTATGAATTATACAATTATACGCAAACTCTGAAATGCCAGGAAGTGGAGGATTGAATTAAATTTCCACGTAAATACATTTTAAATTCCGCACCTGGTCTCGAATTGCAAGGACACGTGTCTATAGCTGAGTGAAGGCACTATACTTTAGTTTTATTACAATTAATACCTACTAGCTCATGCGCATTAACACCTGGCTCCTTTGTTTAATTTATAGGCGCCTTTTGCGTAAGACTTTTGTGTATCGATGTTATCCCATGGTGCGTATCCTTATGGTTTGTGGCAGAGATAGTTAACCTTTTTTTGTTTCTTAGAATTTTTTTAAAATATTCCGTAGGAATGATATCAATCTATCCGAAATCTTCACGTTTTGATTTAAAAAAAAAACACATTTCAGAGATGTTCAAATAAAACGTTTACCATTATTCCAGACAATAACCTTTGTTAAGAATATCTTTTATGTTTAAATAATAATAATAATAATTGGATGATTTGTATAGCGCCGTTTTGTGAAAAATCACCTCAAGGGCGAATAGCCATGGTTTTTCGGAATTCGCCAACCATCTAATTGACATAGAATACAGGCGCTAATATTCTACACAAAAATGATTTTTGCATTAGATGTTTTGGATGGTTTAGAGATTAAGAAAGCCATTAAAAGTGATAGTAATATCGTTAATAATAAACGTAACTTGTCCTTCAGTCCTATATTAGATATATTTCCCATTAACTCGTTATTTTTCACTTCATCTTAATTCCTCCCTCCTTAAACGTGTCGTTTTTCTTTTATTCGTTGTCCCATTCTATTATATATATACGCATATCTCTCTCACTATTCCATTGTTTCACTTTATATTGTGTCTCCCTCTTATTCTATTTTGTATTATGTCTCACCTATAAATTTTACCCCGACGAAGCTTGAGATAAACCAAACCAAATGGTGACAAATTTAAAATAAATAAGTGGTTCAAAACTAAAGTTTTTCTTTTAATTATTAATATTAACAATAAATAGTGAATAAAACGAGCAATTAACAAAATCCCATAGAAATATCTCTTTCAGCGTGAGCTATGGTGCTTTAAAATATTCGTTAAACTGTAAAAATATTATATGAAACCATATTTTTTAATTACTTGAAAATAGATTTTTTATAAAAAAAAGGAGTAAGTACTACAAAATAAATACCTGAACAATTAATAATTTCGCACATGATCAATCAATCAATCCACGACATTCGTAATCGAGGTGTTACATTATCATCAAATTTCTATCAAATGTCTATAGATCCTGACTCCCTCGAGAAGCTCTCTACAGTGTACATCACATAATCAAGGTCCTGTGTTAAAGACGTGAATAAAACTAAATCTCGTAATCAAACTACTTTCTCTTTTTAAAATTAATTTAATGAATAACATTAAAACATAAAGGTTGCGAACCCCTCGGCAACACACCGATTTGAAGCGAGCCTAACTGACAGATGCGTTGCTAAAGAACAATAGTTGTACAACCGGCCATAATAAAAAAAATTGTTGCGAACGATGGCGGTAATTATAATTATCTAAGAACCATGTGCAGACATTGACTGGGACAGCCACGGGCAGATTCTGTCCCAACTATTGTTGCCTTTGATAGTTGTTGCGGAAGACCGTCGTTTGAAACTGTAGCACGGAAAGTATATTATATTTTTATGGCGATAGATTGCTTAATTTGACCGTGTTACGTTGAATAGTTGCGATTTAAACCGAGACTGTAATAATGGCTTAAAATAATAATAAATGGATTACTTTTACAGCGCCGTTTTCGTGAGAAAATCACCTCAACATAATTTATCTAACCTATAACTTATCACTTAGACTTTTATCTAATAACTAAGATTTATTACTAATGACTTACAGCTAAGATTTATTACTAATGGCTTACAGCTAAGATTTATATCTAATTATCTGATTACCTCAATATAAAAAGGTATTTGGCGACCTTTAAACTCGTTTTTTTTTTTACTAATTTGTGAGCAACAACGCTCGCTTTGATAGTTTATATTTGAAAATATAATTTAGATTTATTTAAATATATATATATTTTTTAAATAAGTTATATTTTCCGCATAGAAGTTGTCATAGCGAAAATAATTGCATTCAAGTATAGAACAAAATGTAAATGGTCCTTAGATACTTTTTGATATTCAGGTATCTCATCTAGAAACTAACTAATTGAGACTTATAACTAGTGACTTACATCTAAGACATATTATAGCTAGTGATTAACAACTAAAACCTATAACTAGTGACTTACATCTAAAACATATTATAGCTAGTGATTAACAACTAAAACTTATAACTAGTGACTTACATCTAAAACATATTATAGCTAGTGATTAACAACTAAAACTTATAACTAGTGACTTACATCTAAAACATATTATAGCTAGTGATTAACATCTAAAACTTATAACTAGTGACTTACATCTAAAACATATTATAACTAGTGACTTACATCTAAGACATATTATAACTAGTGACTTACATCTAAGACATATTATAGCTAGTGATTTACATCTAAAACTTATAACTACTAACTTAAAACTAGTTATAAGTCTTAATAGTATATTTTGATTGAATGTTGTAAATTAGAACTAGAATTTCAAATGTATAAATAATTAGTATTTTGTATAAACAAGTACGTAAATCAGTCGTCAGTTTAAAGCATAGATAATAGAAACAAGGGAGATGTGCCATTAACCACTTTTAAAATACTACTTCAAATCTCATATACGTACAGCGGCGCCTGCCTTTGTTTCTGCATGAATACCAAAGCTCGGCGACAGTCAGTACGCTTCCATATCACATCTCTCTTTATTGCTATTATTTAATGCTTAAAATGAATCAATTACGTTGGTCATAAGTTATTAGTTGTAGATCTCTAGTTCTTAGTTTAATAGTATATTGTAAGAAACATTAAGTTTTAATTGTTTAATTTCTATGGTTCGTTTGACTAGTCGCAAAGATCACTTTTTTGGAGGGTATGTTTAAGGAAAGGAAAGAGAAGAAGTTCTGGAAAGGAAAAGGGTATAAAGGGTGGGTAATAATCTGGGGGTTAGTGTGTCTACGAGTGACGAACGTATTAATCCATCCCTCCCAACGCGGTACAAGGCGATAGATCGAGAAGGACCGGCTGGAGAGGTCAACGGGTATCCCTAAACCGGCCTCTCCCGACCGGCCCACCGCGCAGCTGGTGGGCAGACGCATCCGCCGCCAAGACCTGGACAGACATTACTCTATGAACCCGGGCACCCCTGCTAAGTCACCAAACGTAACGAACCTCTCGGGGTGACCTATGGCAGAGATATTGATTATCCAATGTAGATATTGAGTGTTATTAATAAATTTAAGCATTTATGCTATTCCTTAATTTTGACAATTCATACACTTGCTCTATACGCACACGACGTTCGATTTAGTATTAGATATTAAAATATTATGCAAGTTTACTATTGTTCCACCTTCATTAAAGGCTTCAAGACATAAGTTTTTTCCACCAAAAAAATAATATTTGATGCAAATAAAATAGAAAGTTAACCCACTCAATTTTACCGAACGTTGAACCTTTATATGTACTGAACGTTTGGGGGAGCTAAATACAGTGTAGATATACTGAAGAGTATCTATTGTTTTTTTTTTATGCCCCACCTTTTGGTGTATCCGCTTGAAAATTGGATGTCCTGAATACTTGTGGCCTAAAATGCATCTGTCTCCAATAATAGACGATAAAGGTGTACAAGTTTCATTCTGTAAATAAGGAAACAGCTGATCTAGGTGTCTGTTCAATTTCTTATATATTACTAGACTAATATATAGCAAAGACTAACCTGATAAAGTAAATTATTTGGAAAACAATATTCAAGGTACCTAAAATAGATAAAACGTATAAAAAATATTCAATTACTCAAATGTTTATAGAAAATCAGTTAAGGTTAAATAAAACATGATACGTGATACAGACGGTGTCAATTCAAATATTTTTTTGAAAAAAAAAACAATTTCAGCACTTAATACACCATACGGAATATGAAATTGAATAATATTTTGTATTTTTATACGTTTCTTGAAGAAATTGAACTTTAAATCAACAGTCTAACACATTATAAATGTAAAAACCTCGCAGAATATAGAATTTTAATTATTTCTAACTAAATCGGTTTTACCGGTAATAAATAATTATTTTAAACAACATCAAAATTAGAAGTGGGTGGGAGTAAATAAAATGATGTGTTTACTTCACTGATTTAATCATGCAATTTTTATTTTATATATACTTTTTTGTGAAAAAAAAATAAATTAAAAACGAGCTCTACTGAACTTTTGTAAACCAATTTTCACTGCTTACCTGACTCACAACAATATAATAGTAGCATATTAATTAAAAAAAATTATTGATAACTTAACATGGTGAAAAAGATTCGTAACTAAGTGAAATTACAACACGTAGGATCATTTTAAGTTCTTGATTGTGTAGTGGTGTACTGCATCGTTGGACTATTGCTGAGTAGGGGGGTGAGGGCGGGTGCTCCAAACTATTTCGAACCAATTTGATGAGCACAAATACATTCAAACGTGCGCTCTTTGAAATGATTTTCTTGTACCATCTAACAGCGATTTGGTTACCTTGGTAGCTCAGTGGTTAATGACCCTTTCTCTCTTACGACGATAATGTTAGTTCAATATTCAAATTAAAGCAGAACATTATGCAATAAATTTGTAATATTTCTCCATTCCCGCACGCTTCGTTTTCTTTTAACACACTTCATCCATAATTCATTATGTTCTTTCGTGCTCTATAGGTTCTTCCCCCAACTGCATTCGGCTCCTATATCTCTCCTTTCGCCCCTACGGAAGTGGCATGCGCCTTACATCACACCGCCATGGCTACTAGCTATTATTATTATTAAAATGGAAGATGCGGTTCGTCACCCGGAACGAAACGCAGTAGTACTACTTGTACGTACGCCATGTTCCAGACTGGTTTGGTCGCGTGGCGAAGAATTAATACTTACGATTAATGATACTTAAAAACTCCAGCAGTATCTTAAGGTTGAATAATTAACACACTGATAAATCATTAAAACAGTGGTTTCAAGACTATTTTACATCTATATAAGACCCACCTGATCGTAAATATGTATGTCATTAGCTTTAAGATACTGGTTTTAAGTCTTAGATGTCATAAGTTTCAAGTCACTAGTTATAGTAATTAAGTGGTAGCTATAAGTCTTAATGATAATAAATAGATGATACGTATAGTGCCGTTTTTGCGAAAATCATCTCAAGGGCGCTGTAAAATTATTACTTGCTAGGGTTTATCTCATTATGTACAAACATATAAAGAAGCATACTTATCTGGCAGGTCACTCCAGACTAACACTTCGTTGTAAGTCACTAGTTATAAATCTTAGTTGTAACCCATGAGTATTAAATCTTGTTAGTTATTAGAAATAAGTCTTAGTTGTAGGTCACTAATTGTAAATCATAGTTTGTGAGCCATTAGTCATAAATCTTAGTTGTTAGTTATAAGTCTTAGTTGTTAGTCACTAGTTATAATTCTTGGTTGTAAGACATTAGTAATAAATCTTTGCGGTTAAGTCTAAGTGATAAGTTATGGGTTATATTATAGTTGTAAAGCGCCCCTGCGGTAATTTTCTCACGAAAACGGCGCTATATAAGTAATCCATTTACAAAAAACGTTTCTCGTATACAAAAAACCTGTCAATATTTAAAAAATCTCCTACTTCCTTTAATATAATCAATATTAGCAGATAATTGCCTGTCTAATGATGGAGGACTTATCCGGTAGAGGAAATTAACATACGGCACGAGTGGAAACCCGACGCATTTGTCCACTCATCTACTAATCGATCTACTAGCTCGTCTACTAACTGGTACCGACCTCTTTAAGTTCGATTCACATCTACCAGCTCCGCGCAGTGCAGACACATACAGTGACAGGTACTGCAAAATTAGTAGCTTACATTATTTATGAACACATTCATGGATATATCATGTAATGTGTACTGTACATGTCTGCACTGCGCAGTGCCGGTAGATGTGAATAGACCTTTAATATACATTCTTCCACAACTATTAATAAACAGTTTGGCAATAAAAAGTAGAAATTTATTAAGTTGAACTATTTTTTGTTTTCATTACTTTGACAACGCGAAGCTAGTCACATTGTCTTTGAATTTTTTTATATTCGAGTATTCACATTTTGATAGTTTATTTGAAAGAAACAAGGCAAGGCAACACAATTCGATTAAATTTATAATTTGTAATTTTCATCCCTATATTAAATTTTGTCTTACTTTAATTTAAAATCTAATAAATAATAATAAATTGATTGTCTTCCTTGTATAGCATTAAATAATTAATGAAAAGTTTGAAAATGACATCTCTGAAATCTGAGATGAATATTCACTTGGACCATTGTGCTTTTTTTTAACTTACTTTCATTTTTCTATGAGCCATCTTGATGTTGTCATTTAAAGCCTTTTAAACGATCGCTGCGCCCTCAATTTTTATCTATTCTTAAAATGTCAGATCACATTTTTTTGGTATTTTTATTGTTAAGTTTATTAGTATGTTTTATTTAACATCTTAATTAAACTTCGAATCTAAAAAAACGTTAAAATAAAACACAAATAAAACGATGTTCAATTCAATAAACTCCCATTATTTATTGCAGCAATAAAACTGTCCGAATGATTCAATTTTATCGAAGGGAACATCAAACTTTTACATTAATACATTCCATTTCATTAAACCACAAACTCACCCCGTTCGAAAAAATTCAATAAAAAGTGTGAATATTATTGCCATGAGAAATGATATCGATTGATTTTAGTACTTTTCCTACCACTAAGAGCTCCGTTGCAATCGGTCTTACTGTTACATGTGTCATTTAGGAGAAGGAGGGAGAGGTTACATTGAATCCATCAGCAGAATACTTATAAGGTAGCATTTGCTATGTAACATGTTATATATTCAATTTTTTTTTTTATAACTTATTGAAGTTTGTAAACCTCATTGTAATATTTAATCACTGAAGAAGATAATATTAACACATCCCAAATGAAACACAAATCCGAAAAAAAACAGAAAACAAAAAGATTTCAGTCGCATATGAACTTGAACCCAGGATACGCAGAGGTCCTGGGTTCGAGTCCCAGATGCGACTAAAATCTTTTTATTTTCTGTTTTTTTTTTTGGATTTGTGTTACATTTGGGATGTGTTAATATTATCTTCTTCAGTGAATAAATATTACATATTATATGGACAAATAAGTTTTAAATACAATGCTATTAAGCTATTCAATTCCCTGCCCAGTGACATCAGAAAAACGCAAAACAAAAGTTCCTTTAAAAGTGAGATCATTGATTACCTCCAATAAACCTGTCAGCTTTCTTTTAGGCCTTTAAATTAGTACGCTTTTGAAAAAATTGTAATCTATTAATATATTTGTCATCGCTGAAACCCTTGTAAATTGCCATCTCAATACAGGCGTTTCACACCTATTGAGATGGGCAATACATCAGCCGTTAACAAATGTTCTTATATATAATAAATGTAATAAAAAATGTAATATTAATGCATTTAAACACAAACTCACCCCGCTTCAAAAAATACTGAACCTCGTCGTGAAAAAGCAAATAACACTAGCATCCTGCCACTGAGAGATTTTTTGCAACCTTTCTTTCTGTTACATGTGTCGTTTATGAGAAAGGGGGAGAGGTTAGAAGATATCTATCGGCAGTATGCCTTTAGGGTGGCATTTTTAGTATAATTGCTTGATTCCCATAACGTTATTATTACGTAGTCGAAAGGTATACCTAACATAGATATAGATGATTCAATACTTTATGTGCAAAGGGCTCGCCACCCATTGTTTTCGAACCTCTGGCTTTTCGCAAAAAAACATCGCATGTTGCTTTATAGTTTAATGCCATAGACAAAGACACTGGATACCATGGAAAACTAATAAAATATCCACTTAACCGGGTAGCTACTAGCTACCTACTCTTTATAACCGGGTACTGGGGAGAGTGTACTGTGTAACCGGTACTTCAAGCGATGTATTGAGCAACAGTGTCTCACTATTTTTATCATATTTAAAAACACATGAACGTGAAAGGGATTTTCTTTTAAAATGTAAATGCCGCACAAGACCACCAACCGCTCCATACTACTCGGAGCTAGTGGAACTGTGGTATCCCCAATTGGGGAATATTGCGAGGCTGAAAAGTGTGGAGAGGAGAAATAGGTGGGGAAAAGGAAAATGAGAAACTCGAGGAAGAACCGGCTATTCAAATCTCATCACCAAAACGACTAAAGCTACTTCACACAAAGTTTTAATTCTGAACGGTGGTCTTTCACCAGGGTGATACTGGGAGTGTCTACCACTCTGGATCATTATGAAATCGCATTGCCGAATTATTATAGATTACGTATCATGTAATTAAAAAACCACCCCAAAAAAACTCTTTCCAACTGGAGATCCCACCCCTGACATCGCTCTTCTGCAACGATACGGGAGAATTACTCCAAAATACCAGCTGTCGTACGCTTATATTGATTTTTTTTCTTCACATACTCGTACTATAATTCAGATTTTACTGCATGTTCACATGGGCAACCGGATTAAAGACAAAACAGAACAAGGTAAAACAATGAGGTTAGATTTGGGTACTTCTGTTAAATGTTTATTATATTTCTTCACTATTATTTCATTATTCTGTTTTGTCGTTAAACCGCTCACATGTTCTTTTTCGCTTCTTGAATATATCTCTTCAATTTGTCATTAAATACATATTTCGCATGAAATACCAGACCACCTTTACACGTATCATGTCGCATTTCGGAATTGTGACTTCGCTTTACCCCAGCAAAAAGCCACGAGTAATTCTATCCAAAACAATTGCTTTTTGGGTGGGTTTTAGGTGATCTTCCGAACAAATATACTGCTTTGTCACTTACAGTTTATTTATTAAAACATCGGATATAACGAAAACACTGTTATAACGAATATTTTACATAGAATTATCTTTTTCATACAAGTCTTTGTGGCATTGTTGTAGTTTTTTGGTTCTACGTAATTATCGTAAAACGTTAGCATTACTATCATTAGTTTATTAGAGTTACGAAGTAATACTAATTTGTATTCATATTTTCATAAGAAGCAATTACTTTGTGGTTTGACATCAGATTAAATAAAACAAACACTTTGTTATAAAGCAAAAAAATATTGTATTTTTACGCCAACCGGTCTCGCTTAGATCAAGCTTCGTCGGAGCAAATATAATAACTAAAAAAAATAATAGAATTATCATGTATATAAAGAAGCTTGATCTAAGCGAAACCGGTTGCCATAAAAATACAATAAATTGGTGGTTCGTAACAGAGTGTTTGTTTAATTTAATAATTTGTACTGGAATAACTCATTGAAGCTTACATTTAATCGTTGAAGATAAAATAAAATAAAAATTATGTTAAAGAAATGCGAGACAGTAAAAGACAAAAAAGTTACGATCACATCTTATGTATTTTTCTGTTTTGTATTTCATTTGAGATTTGTTAATATTATCTTCAATGATTAAGCTAAATTGTATCTTTGAGATGTTGTTAAATCCTAATTAAAAGGTTTTCCGACTGCTAATGAATCTGTTCTGTCCTTCAAGCATTATTTTTAAGAGCCTTAAATTGAGATAAATTATTCCCTCTTTGCTTTTCCTCGTGGAGTTGACAATCATGTCTTAATTAATTAGAAGATTCTGAAGCGTAATATTGAACCAAAACAAATAGGAGAAATTTAGGGCAATTATTAGCGTTGTATTTCACCATTTGGCAAGATAGTGATTTTATATCGTATTTTGGCGAGTTTTTGACTTGATAATGGTGATGTTTTGATTCAAGATATAACTTTGAAATGATAATAAAAATCTGAGTTAACTCGGAATTTCCCACTTCTTCTTAATCCCTTCCTCTTTTATCTTTTTGACTCTTTCTTTTTATGTGTTGTCTCGTTCTATTACATGTAAGCATATCTCTGTCTCACTCTTTAATTGTTTAATAATAAAGTTAATAAAAATTTTCAAAGCTAATACGATAATTTGTAATGTTTTTCGTAGTCCTCCCCACTTGGGGTTCCTGTACTGAGGCGTTCTAGGTTTTATTAAGTGTTTTTAAGCTCCTACGAAGTTCTTTTTAAGATGCTGGATAATCCCTCTTTGATTTCATTGAGCCAGGTTTTGATTTTATTTTTGAAATCATTTGCCTTTTCTGTTTTTTTTTTTAAATTTTTATGGTTGCCTGGTTTTATATTTTGTCTCCCTCTTATTATATTCTGTACATCTCACCTATATGTATATGCTCATTCTATGTATTATTGTTTAGCTTTATATTTTACCCTAATCTAATATTTTACCCTAGACTAATCTTGGGATAACCGAAAACGGTTGGTGATGATTTAAAAATGCCTTGGTGGTTTAAAACAAAGTATTTAATTTATTTAATTATAAAAATCAATTATTACTTTCGGCATTTTGTAATCAATAAAACTAAGCGGTCGCCGAGACAATATCGGTGTTTCCAATGCAGGTGAGCGTTTTCATCGGTCAGCTGTATCTACTGCCTACACATAAAGCAATATTTTAGCAAGGATTCCACTTATCAATTTGACAGGTTTTTTCAAGTACGATCACGCCAACAGAGTCAAAAATCTATGTTATGAGTACATTTTTTAATTAGCTTTAGCTTTTTTTAAAGTTTTGATTGGTGATAGCTCTCATCCAAACTCTATTATTGTACATCTTTCAACTTAGATTACTTTGTCAATATATATTAGAAAAAGCAGAAATTTAATATAGTGTAACTGAATATTTTCATTATTATGGCAACACGAAGCAACTCGCTCTATTGAAATTTGTTATTTATATAAAATAATGTTCACATTCGAGTTTAACAGTTCCCTTTAAATAAACAATTAAAAACAACATAACTCGATTATATTAACATTAATATTAATAACAAGTTTTAGATTTGTGAAATAGATTTTGTTTTATTTTGATTTAACATCTAATAAATGGGTATTTTGACACGTGCTTTTCAAAAATACAAAAATAGCATTTCGATTCAAGGCGTTAAATAATAAAAAAAGTTTTAACATGAAATTATCTTAAAATATGAATCATCTCCTTTCGAAAGAACCACTATTTTCTGAAGACCGTAAACTAAAAATAAAAAAAAATAAAAAAGTATAAATATGCTCTTGGACCATTATTCTTTCTAAAAATTACTTCCATTTTCCTATTAGCCACTTGGTGATGTAATTTAAAACATTTTAAACGATCGTTGCACCCTCAATTTTGGTCTACTTTCAGACTGTATGTACACCAAAGAACATTACAGTAACCTGATGCATCAGTAAAACAACTTCACAGCTGTCAACAAGTAATAGACATATTATCCATAAATATTCCTAGCTAGGTACTCCATGATGGGGAGGGGAGGTCGGAGAGGGAATGAGAGGCTATGGCCGGGCACACAAGCGTGATTCCGGCCGGCAATCATTAAGGCAGTCATTTTTTTCGCTTGTATTTTATTTTATTTATTCACCGAGGGGAGAGCAGATACAATATATCACAGGGTCAATGCTCGGTGCGCGCACAATGGCAGGGGTAGGCAACACCGAAAAATCGCTGGCAAATTACCGATTACACCGCAAAATAGTCTGATTTTCGAAGATTCCGAAAACCGTGTATTTATGAGTAGTGGCTTACCACTAAAATTTATAATTAGTGACTTACAACTAAGATTTATAACTAGCAACTAACTACTGAGACTTAAAAATAGTGACTACCATCTATGACTTATAGCTAACAACATACAACTAAGTCTTATAACTAGTGACTTAAGGGCCAGCACTTAAAAATGGTCAGAAACAACACTTCGTATTTTTCTAACTCTAGCAATCTATTTTAAAAATGATTTTTATGTAAATTCTACACTGATAGTTAGGAAACTGTATAAGGTTACAAAAATACTTAAAGTGTAATATTTAAATTCTCTGAAATACATTCCAAAATATCTGATAATCGCTGCAGTTCGACAACCAGAGAAGGCAATTTCGAACGTTTTACCTAAAATTCCAATACGTATTCCACCGCATATTAGACGAGCTGTTGTGTTTAATATACCTACATACTCGTATGCTGAGAACGACCTGATACAGAGGACACTAAACACGACTAAAGCCATCTCAAGTAATGTTTCAATTCCGAATGATGTCTCGCCAGGACTATATTGTGGGTAACTTCCACTGTGGAACGAGATGCAAACACTAATTAATGTTTTCAAATAATTGAATGACTCTCTCCACCCGCTATCCTTATAGGGCAGGGCAAGGGGGGTGGAACACTATCAACTCGTCTGTTGTTCCTCCTTTTCTTAAATTGATCATCTTAGCAGCCGCTTTGTAATCATATTTAAAGTAAAACATATTTAATAATGTTATTAAGTTCCGTATTTTATTTAGATCATTATCGTGAAAGTATTTCAGCGTTCAAAACCATTTTAAACTGTTGATAGGCCACATTGATATGACTTAATTGTATGTTTTTATTAACCCCTACCCATTTTTTTTATTGTGTGTGAATTGTTTTATTAATATTTTCGGTAAAAATGATTTATCCAGAAAATAATAATTGTGATAATTAAACTTATTCGTTTCGTGAGGTACTTACAGTTGAAATCTGTTTTCTCCCCAGCTTTTAATTATGGATGGTTTTTCTTAATTGTTTTATAATGACGTGAATGCTATTTAAGCCAATGAATTTAAATGTGTTTTTAAGAATTATGTTATTTAAGTATCGTGAAAATACTAACGAGTGGAGAATAGATATTTTTTCAAATTTGATTTATTAACGTTTTGTTTATCTATACTTGTTCCAGTAAATTTTATCTACTACCCTTTATTTCTATATATAAGGGTTTAGGCTCATTATTCTACTAGTTTTTTCATTGCTCTAACGTTGGGCTACAAAAAAATATTATTTTACCGCTCTTGAAAAAAGCAAAACATTTATTATGAATATAAATGTTTAGTTGTATTTCGCCTGGTTTCAGATTAAATATCCTTACCAGTCTGTGAAGTCATCAAAAATCTTTTTACGTTTTATTATCAACGAGTATAAAGCATTCCGATTTTGTGCTATTTTGTACGTTTTCATTTCCAGTTGGTACGATCCATTATTTTTATAGTGTATAATTTATGAAATGGTATTTCTCAAGTCTTCCTAAAGGTGAATTGCGGGTTTTTTGTTGATGAAAGTAGGTAATTTCGCAACTTCTTACTACTCTTTAACGGGCAGTATAATTTTTATATGAGCAGATTTTAATGAACCCTCGAATTTATTATTACGATAAGAATTCTCAAGGAGGCACATTAAATTATCAAATAAACGATTTTACTTGCGAATTATACGTCTTTATTGATATTACCTACGTAAGTAATACCGCCGAACGTACTATGTGCGTAGGTACTGTGGTAAATTTCTTTAACAAAGCAACGTAAATGAATCAATTTAACGATTCCATTGTTGACCGACCATTTAAAACGGTGAATCTATGTAAATTTAAATATATAACCGAAAAGTGAATATATTTAACCTGAAGTGCCTACAGTATTATTGAAATTACTGTTGTATGTGGTTCGTAAATACGGTTAAAAAGTTAGGATTAAACCATTTATTCTAATTGAATGGAATTTCTACATTTCAAATTTAGATATTTATTATAATTTCATACATTTCTTCTATTTGAATGAATAAATCGGTGGCTTCTTCATTATTGTGGCCGATGTAAGCAACGTGAATAACATAAAAAATAACGCTTTGGTGATTTTCACACTCGCAGCTGAAGGGCGATTAAAGATCTATTCACATTTACCAGCACCGCGCACTGCAGAACAGTACGGTACAGACACGACAACGTTAGATGCTTAAATTATCTATTAACACATTCGTATTACAGCGTACGTAAGCGTAACTTATCCGCACGTGCACGGGCCAGCACCGGCAGAGATGTCGACTAGAATATTTTGACTGTGCTGCAGGAGACGTCTGCGCCTGCGCAGTTAATATAAATGTATCACCGTCATTTGGCGTCAATAGACGCAGATATTGCTAAAACCAAGATGATGGATAACGAAAATATAATTAAATTGGTCAAGGAAGATGGGTTATAAAAAATAAATAAATATGGGAATTGGATTATAAAATCTTCTAACGTGTTGTGGCGGACGCTAACGTTCGGTTAACAGTTCAGTTGACAGCCGTACTCGCATCTATGCTGCGCTGTACGGTGTAATGTGAATACTCGCGCCTTTGTCGTTCCTGCACTGTACTGTTCTGCACTGTGCGGTGCTGGGTGGTGCGAATAGACTTTAAATGAAACTTCAGAAAATGCATTGTACATACCTACATGATAAGGGTTAATGAAAGTAGAGTTAATTAATGATGATTACGAAATATTTATTAAATAAAACAAGCGCGTTTTTATGAACTACTAATTTATTTTTAAATCGACACAAACCGGTTTCGCTTATCTAAAGCTTCATGCGGGTGAAATTTAAAACTAAAATACATAAAGTGAGCACATATACTCGTATAGTTGAGATATACAAAAATAAGGAGACAACACATAAAACGAAACAATGGAACATTGAGATAGATGTGCTTACGTATAACAGAATGGAACAACACTCCATTGACGTTCTGTCTCTTTCTTTTACAAGTGTTACTTTTATTTAATAAATATGTCAAACCACAAAGTAATCTTTCTACGATAATACGACATATTTAATTTGCATATTTTAGTTGGTATTTGAATAATTTGACTAATGTTTAACAGTGACGCTTTCCAACGCTACAAATTAATTTGCACAATAAAGTACAAATTAATCAAAATGATTTAGAGTTATTTCTTCTAAACCACTATTTAATAAACAGATATCAACATATTTCGAATCCAATGGTTCCCACGTACGGATTCTAATACAAAGTACACTAATAAGTAAATAAGTACACAAAATAACACTTAACCGTTTGATTTTTAAATGAATCCACTCTATGTATGCATATTACATGCTACCCCTTCGTCGAAAAGGCGTGACGGTTAGTTATTTGTTCATTTGACTGCGTCACCAGATGTAAAGCACCGAACAAACTACATTACATATATTCATAACTATTCCGGCCAGGAAAACGTGGGTAGCCCGCAGTATACATTGCATTTGTATAATAGTCGTATAGAGTTCGGTAGGTTCTACCGTGCAAATTAGCTCCATTCAACCCCTAGTGAGGGGTGCACCGCCAATTTGCTCCGTATTCCCATATCACACAGTGAAAAGAGCAATCATTAATCACCCGCGATAGGGGTAGACGGTGGGGGTGGTTGCTATAATACTACACATTGGCTTACTCTTTTGCAGGATGTATGTAGGTTCTACTGGGAAGGTTTCCAGGTTCTACTAGATACTGTAAACTCTGGGAAGGAATGTGTATAGTATACGAAGTTGTGAGACTTGCAGCAACTATGCTAGAAAGCTTGTGAGTGATTTTAATGGACTTCCTGCTGACTTTATTGGAACAACTGATACCAATTTAGTGGAGAATTAATTGTTATTAATTCATTTTGTGGGAAGCACGTAGGTACTGTAATCGAAAACATAAGTACCACAAAATATAAAACAATGATAGATGTTATGTTTTTTTATTGTAATGTTTTGTTCCAGAAGGCAGGTGGGAGCAGTGCAAAGCAATACGTTCCATAGGTTACACTAATGTCAGATAAAAATAAATAACAAAATGTAATAAATACTAATTAATACTGATATTTGACGGTCTCCCGTCTTCAGAGGGCCATCAGGGGAGTTTCCATCCAGGCAGTGATGATGGTATACTTGGATTGGTGTACTCTGCACCTTGAGCTTCCCATGCGGTGGCGGAGAAGTGCCCTGAAAGAGTTCACTCGTCTCTCTAGGAATATTTCCGTAGCAATCCAGTATTTCGGAAGACGGAATAGTCGCGATATGTAAGTGACTTATAGCTTATGTCATCGGTATGCACTGTAATCTACCCGCAGTGCATTCTTCCGTACATCATCGGGTTTGCACAATCTTGACGAAACTTAAATAAAATTGGTGTTAAAATAAAATACTCTAGATATATACTCTAAATATACATACATGTGTATATTTGACAGGCTTTATGTAAATAACCTTAAGGCTTTCAAAGGAAACCTTTTAAAATAAATAAGAACGAGAGAGTGAATTTATGGTTTTAAAATTGGCTCCATAAGTAGGAGTAGGTATAAGGTTTATTATGGTTGTAATTGAACATGACTTGCATACATTCTCACTTGAGAGGATAATCGTCATTATCGCGCCTAATTGCACCCGCATGCACCTTCCTGACAGAGCGTACTATCGCTTAGTCCAACATACACAATCAGCGTGATAGCTTCACGATCATTGCCCTTTTCTGCTTTGTCATTAGTCCATACATAAAACACATCAATGATAACTTCCATAAAATTCATACGCCACCCGCACAGGCTAGTGAGCCGGGAGTTGTGAGGCAACCGGTCGCGGAGAACAGAGGTAAAGCATCTGGCCGTCGACAGCTGCAGTCGCGGTTCGATTCCTGTTCGGTTTATTTCTATTGTACTGGCAGTGCCCACAAACTTCCCGCTCGATTGTCGGCGGAACGCATAACAATAATCTCGCCCAGGCACAATGCAGAAGCCGGTAAACCATAGAAAGTCAGCGGAATGTGAGGGAGTTAATGGTGGAAGAGGATGCAGTAATTCAAGCTGCAATCAGATGTGCCACGAGGTATTTAAACGTGGAATATTCAGTGGCTAGATTAAAAATATCTACGCCCCAAGGCAAATTTTATACGAGTTTTGTTCCCCCGTGGTGTATTCAACAAAAAACATGCAATATTAAAAAGGTTTGCGAATGAGTGGACGATGTAGTTAGGGAAAAATGTGTGTAATATTTTGATAAAACACAGAAAGAAAACAACTGAGATGCAGCCTTACAAGAAGAATACGGCTCTATTGGCAAACCCCTGCGGACATGTCTGTTGAAAAAGAAGAAGAATCTAATAGGTGTCTAAGAAATGCACTAAAATAATTTCTTCTTAAATATTCATTATTATTCAACTATAATAGTTACCTCTACATAAACGCAACATTGTGATTCCTGATAAGTCAGTAAACCACGTCTTTGTAGACGATCTATGAGCAGAGATTTGAAAATTTCACGTTTGCGATAATTCGAATTATTACGAGAATTAAGTCATTTTGACGCGGTAAACCCGAATTTTTTTCTCAATTCTCAATTTGCGGGTAAATAAAGCGATATTTTGTATTTTGAAATGCAGCTAACTTCATGTCATGTATAAAAAAATATATATATAAAGAAATATATTAAACTAGAATTCCACCATGAATTGACAGTTTTAAAATTAGAAATAACAATAATATACTTTCTTTTTACACAAATATAAAAATGTATGTATATATATATATATATATATATATACTACGTTTTTCGCTAAATACTACCACCGCCTTGCCTTGCCTTGCCTTTGCTGAAAAATTACACCAGTTGTTCCAAAATAACACGATTTGTTTAGGTCCCTATGTATTAGTTAATTGTTCAGCGAAATTTCAATTGTGGTATTGACCTTCGATACGCGATGAGAGGTTGGAATAGTTCAGACTAATTCACTCATCATTAATTGCTTGGAAGATACTCTTGTGTTTACTGACTGTTGTGCAGGCACTAGTAGTTGTCCGTCCCAACGAACAGAGGTGTGAAATAGCAAACATTCTGACTTAAAACGATGTGAGAAATCTGATATTCCAATTTCGCAGTCCTTTTCGGGGGGCTCGCACCCCAGTCCCCAGGGGCCTACCAGTCACTAGATTAGCTGCGCCCCTAATAAAGGCTATGCTGTTCCTCCCGAGCCTTGTTATTTCCTGCATGCTTCCATATATAATTGATTTGGGGGTTTTTCACAAACTAGGGATACCCACCATTATTTATTTTTCTGATTCTGATCATCGTAACATGTAATTTTAATATTTTAATTCATTATTATTATTAAAAAAAAAAACGCAAACCGCACATTCCTTGCTAAATGACTCGAACTGGCTAAAACGTCAAGATGACTTAGAAAACTCCACTGATTGGTAAGAAAGTTGTCACCGGGAACCTACTAACGCTGACCGGCGTGACGTCAACAACGCCATAAAAACGAACAAAAACAAACGTACCGTTTTGACTTCAAATCAAAAATGCCATTCTTTAAGTGGTTATGGAAAATTTATTTGTCAACATGAAAATAATTTTTAAAATGCCGTCCTTATCGTAATTTCTTTCTTATTTTTTAAAAATTGATTAAAACAGTTAAAATACCATATTGCAAATAAATAGTGTACGAGTATAGGAGGTAAGCCACTGCGTTATATTACTATGTGATTTTTATTACGCGACACGCATAAAGGTTTATTCTTTCAGGATTGATGTGCTTGGCTGATTTTTACATTAAGTTTATGTTTATTGGATTTGTTAGTGTTTGTTACCCTTGTGCGTTAACCGCAAGTCGTTTATAGTAAGTTCAGTTCAATGAAACGTACTTACCAGTCAGTACTTGCTCAGGATTATTTTTTTATTTACACCTATATTAAATATTGAATACTAACATGATCGTAAAAAAATAAATAAAAAGATCTCGAATTTATTGATCGTTTTTAGTCCTTGTATGGATTCTGTAACTTAACTGGGTTTTGTGTATTTTTTATACAAGGCGACACACCGCCCGAAGCTTGTAGGACTATGACAACTTCGATACTTGGAACTGTGGTGTGGGAGAAGTTTTTTCTTTAATCTAACTGCTGCGCACGTCGTATCGTAACATTTAAGAAGATAGCCATGTAAAAAAATTAAAGCTATTTAGCAGACAATTGTACAAATCGAGTAATTTTGATACTTCATTCAGAGGGAAGTTGAGAAAATCTGGTTATGGAGATGCTATCACTAACGCGTAGGTTACTCGTAGCCAGTAGCAAAGTGATAGAGTGAGAGAAGTTAACCTTGAAATAAAGTAAGTGATTTAGTAAACTCATGGTATTTCGAGTAAAATTTGATTGTGTGCATATTCAAACAGCGCGACAATAGCCCCACCTAACGACAAGAATACGCGCGCAGCCCGGGGTGGGCTCCTTAACTGAAAAAATAGAGAAGATTCTAATTGATTCAACTAAATTGCTACTTAACGGACTGTCCACACGCGGACAGTGACTTAACATTAACTCAATAATTTGTTGCCTCTTATCACTGTCTTTGTTACTGCCTGCATGTGACATAGAGTATATGCAAGTAATAAATCAATAAGAATTACTTAGTTTAAACCACTGTTTTTAATATATAAATGTCTACATGTTTCAGAAGCATTATATATCGATGAAAATGACATAATTTGAACTGGTCTCATTAGCTAAGTTGGTTAAGCGGTTGCCCCGGACGGGCAGAGGTCCTGGGTTCGGGTCCCAGATGCGACTGAAATCTTTTTATTTTTGGGTTATGTTAATATTATTTTCTACAATGATTAAATTTCAATTAAATTTAATGTAGCCAATTCTGAGGGTGGGGCTGGTAAATATAGGTACATAATAATAATAATAATATATATATATATAACTGTGGTGTGGGAGAAGTTTTTTCTTTAATCTAACTGCTGCGCACATCGTATCGTAACATTTAGGAAGATAGCCATGTATAAAAATTAAACCAATTAGCAGACAATTGTACAAATCGAGTAATTTTGATACTTCATTCAGAGGGAAGTTGAGAAAATCTGGTTATGGAGATGCTATCACTAACGCGTAGGTTACTCGTAGCCAGTAGCAAAGTGATAGAGTGAGAGAAGTTAACCTTGAAATAAAGTAAGTGATTTAGTAAACTCATGGTATTTCGAGTAAAATTTGATTGTGTGCATATATATATATATATATATATATATATATATATATCACTACGTGTAACAACATATTAGCCTTATCACTGTAATATAAATCTATTAGAAATGCTGAAATATAATTAAAGTACAATCCCCTTTTTATACAGAACAAAAGCTTAATAATTGTTTTATAGTTTTTTTTGGGACCAGAGAGGCAGCAGCAGTTTGCCGTGACAAAATAAATATTTCAGCTCTAAAATTCCTGACAGAAACAAAAAGATAAGTGGAAAAAACTTACGGCAAGCCTCTAATAGCAAAGTTGGTAACCCGAAGGTATTTTAAAACACCGTACAATATTGAACTTTTAAAACAACGAACTTAGTGTAGAAAGGTTAGGAAGAGTTAATACGTACATAATATAAATCGTATTTAAATTTGCCAGCCAGTGCCCGTGAAAGTGGTGAAAGAGAACTTCTACAGTTAACGTTATAATAAATGTAATATTTATTCTAATTTAGGCAACGTGTTTTCCGTACGCATTTCTTTGCGTTTATCAACGTAATGCTCACTGCTCAGCTAAATTTAAAAAATAATCTCATTCACCCAAAAATACGAAATTTAACCAAAAGATTCTTCTTCGTTGTAAGCATTCTGAAATATATTACAATAATTCTGTACCTAATTATAATTCAACTAAAAACTATGAAAAAAATTATAGTTAACCAAAAAATAATCCTTTTTGTATAATATAGTATATTTAGAAAAAAATAAATTGTCATTATTTCACCGGTTTCTAAAAAGTACCTAACTAACTAATCATCACGCCTTTTTAGGCAGGGGTAGGCAGAGAAGACGGATTGCCAAACAACTCGATCTTGGCATGTACTTCTTGTTTCATTCTCATTCATACATGGTCTCATACATTGCCGACTCGAGTATTTGATTAACTCGATCGTGCCATGTCATCCTAGGACGCCCCCGACTTTTTCTTTCATTCACATTCTCTTCATATATATTTTTAAAAGTACCTACTTTATAAAAAAAATGCTTTCACGCACAATCTGTCATTTAAGAGTAGACAAAAAATGAGGGCGCTGCGATCGTTTAAAATGTTATAAATGGTAGGCACAAAGGAAAAACAAACGAAAGTAATTAAACAAAAAAACAATGGTCTATGTGCATATTTTTCGTTAAAAACGTTAAAAATGTATTCATTTCATTCGCCTTGTTTATTTAAAATGAGCTGTCAAACGTAAATATCATTAAAATGTTAACACATTTCAAAGACAAAGTCAGTACCTCAGTGTTGCCATAGTAATGACATTTTGTAATTCCAAAATTATAGGTGTCTACAATTAAATGCTAAGCCATAATTCATTACATTTTTTTAAATTTGCCAGATTTGCTACGATAATGTTACTTATAACATAATTTATTAATGTAGTATTTATTCTAATGAAAGATACAGGTTTTCCAGATGCATCTCTTTACATTCATAACCTGATTTTCTAGTTTATTTCAAACATAATATCATACAATATTTCCCCGTAAGGGCTAAACCATGTAACATAATTATAGTTACGCAGTTAACTCTTGTAAGCACCAGTGTCCAATAAGACAATGGCACCCGGAGACTGCAGAGGGATGATGGTACTTATGCATTTGCCTTGTTCATTCCACCGGTCATAATGATGGAAGAGTATCTACAAAATTGCGGTTATACCAAATAATACAAGTAATAATATAATGGTTAATTTTATACAAATCAAAGGGGAAGCTCTGCAGCTAAGTCCTCCATCATTGCACAAGCAGCGTTTTTAATTTATATTGATGGAAACAAGAATAAATAAAAAAGCAGGGTTTCTAAACTGCGAATGTTTGTCTTTCTACAGAATAAATGTAATTTATCATTTCCCGTTTTTAGTTCCTATATATTTCAGTAAAAAACATAATTTTTTTTATGATTTAACTTCCTAACTTTTCGCTTTCCCATCTCCTTCCCTACCCACTTCCTTCAGACAACATTCCCCAAATTGAGGAGACAATAGCCCCACTGGCAGTTGGGACTCTTCTTGTGCGGTATTCAAACAATATACTTTTATTTATTCTGTTATTAAAAGTTTTCTCAACATTCTACGGAAACGTAGATCAATTTCTTACGAAATTGGTTGCAAGGTACAACGTTTGTTTATTTTACAAGTTAATAAATTATTATTCTCGTTGAAACATCTGCCTTGGTTATGGTTCAAAATAATAGAGTTGATTGACAGCTGTTGCTGCAACTAATGGATTTATTCAGCGTATAATGTCTACGGTACACTATTTAACGATTATCTATGATGTACATACGTTAAGGTTTTTTTTTTTAATTTCCTTGCAACACTGAGTATTCAACCAAACATTTTAAATTTTGTTCTATTGTTTTACATTCGATAAAATAGATGTTGGAGAGGTAGGTAGGTACTTGTGATTAATATGAACGCGTACATTCTCAATTCAAAATTCTTTTGTTTATTGTTTCATTAGGTTTGTTTGGGAAATGAACAGCTTTTCGGTAAATATTGCCATAGTCCGTCATTCCCGTTTTTGATGTGTTTTTTTTTTCAAAAAAGCTTAATTAAAAATGAGGGAAGCAAAATACAACATTTTTGATACGTTTTTATTAACAAATATTTATGATAACCAAAGTACACCGCCAACGTGTGCCTTTTTTATTTATTTTTAAAAGCCGAACTTCAAGTTTTATTAATTATAAATAAGGTTAGGTTAGAATAGTGTCCGTTATAAAAAAGGGTGTTCCTCATCTTGATAATATTATTATTTATACACGCTATTCTCGCAAAAAAAATATTCTGACGATTAAGAAATTTTAAATTCCAGTTTGATTAAACATGTTGAATTACATGATTGTGAATTAGTTTATGTTTTACAAAATATTGTGAATAAAATCATTTCACGGGTTTCTAAAAGGTACCTTACTGACTAACCATCACGCCTTTTTACCGCAGGGGTAGGCAGAGAGGATGGACCGCCAAACAACTCGATCTTGGCATACACTTCATGCTTCATCCACTTTCATACATTCTCTTCTGTTATTCCGACTTCTGACATGGCCAAGTATTCGATTCACTTGATGGTGCCATGTATTCCTCGGACGTCCCCGGCTTCTTCTTTCATTCACATTCGCGTCATATTCTTTTTAAATGTAAAAATCCCAGTTAGGCATAAAAAATACCATTCTATGTAGATACTACCTTCATAATTATATATTGACATCCCAGCATTACTGACGTAGGTATTTAAGATTTAAGGGACACTGTAATTTTTAAATTCCTAATTCACATATTTTTTTAAACGATTCCAATTTACAAAATAATTAAATAATAATTATGGTTTTAATTCGGAAATTTCCAATAAAAATATTTTCTTTTGAAAGTCATAATAATCGAACATTGTAAAAGCGCTCACAAGAAATACGCGTTTTACAAACGCAAACAGGCTTCAATGCAACCGCCAGTGGAAACCTTCAATCAATTGAATTGATTGTTATATTAATTCATTTCGTTTTCCCAGACGGCCGTGTTCCCGTGTCAGGGCCGTCGATTACTTCGCTGTTGTATCGGCGGGCAATTAATTTGTGTCTGCATGCCCTTTGCCCTGTGGGGTGGCAACCTCATACCAGTTAACAATCAGCCAAGTAATTAATGACCAACCGATTGGCAAATTCGGGAAGAAAGCTTTTTCTTAGGGTTTGTTTCTTATAATAGAGGAATACTTTGAGAACAAAGACCAGAATAGCCCTCAATTTTTTTACGTATTGAAGCGGATTTAAAAAATTGATGGAATCGTCCAAGAAACAACATTAAAAACACCAATTCATTATTTATACAAACTATAGCAAAAAAACAAAAAAAAAAAAAAAAAAAAAACAGATAATTCACGGAGCAAATAATACATAGAGATGTCCTAACAGGCAAGGGGAAGAAACCAAAATAAGAGGGTCGCCTCTAAGCGTGCCGCCAATTCAAATAAAACCGCAACTAGATAAAAGGGTTCGACTTATTTACAAAAACCGATAATTTTGTAAGAGTATTTTACTATGGGCCCAGAGACAAGGACCTTACCGCTCTGACATGAGGTCTTTAAAGATTCATATATATAATGATTTTTGTGACGTAATAACAACATTTATAAGTTCAGCCAGGAGAGGCTAGAAGATGATAGAAGAAGTAAGAAGAGCAAAAAAAAGAACAGTATAAGGAAAGAAAGGACTAGACGACGCAAGTAGATACAATAAAATAAAACGAAGTCAGAAAAACTAAGAAGAACCAAGAAGAGGCGAGAAAAGACCAGAAGAGCCAATAAAATGGCAAGACTATGACAGAAGCTCGAGACAAGAAGAAACAGAAAGCAAAAAGAAGCAGGATGCGAGAAACAAAAACCAATGCTCAAACAATTCCAATTTTCAATATTGATTTATTAGGTTGCCATGTATACCGGTCGATTAAACTCCAACCTCCTTCCCATCCACAGAGCAAGTGTTACAAGTATTAACAAAACAGCGTCCCCTGTGTACCGGTCTCACCGGGACAGGAGTGCTCCTGACTTGAGTGATACATTCGTGTCGTATCAATTTGATTTTAAGGAAAATAAGCATTTTTTACCATTCGGACACATCAATCACATTCTAAAACTTGATAGCTAATGGATTCTAGTTGCTATTGCACACCGTGTAATTACGTGAAAACTTATGTACTCGTAACAACAGTCCGCGTCTCAGATGCATTGTCTAAATCCATCCATTGTTACATCAATTCACTCTCCACGTAAGAACGCACAGATAACACGCAATTTAATTATACTCAACGCAAATTTCGTGCCAGACGCAAACAAAAATATTTGTACAATGGATGAACTCGGGGCCACGGATTGCTCGAGCGGTGATCTTGACCGATGTGCTAATTATGCA
Organism: Halesus radiatus; assembly: GCA_022606495.2. NCBI lineage: Eukaryota > Metazoa > Arthropoda > Insecta > Trichoptera > Limnephilidae > Halesus > Halesus radiatus. The sequence continues at coordinate 67,496 of JAHDVE020008675.1, read as the reverse complement.
AGGCTAAGGACTTCCTTAAACGTTAATTAACGAATGTGAATACAATACGTACCTTTCTGTGGGTATATCATTGATTTACATCAGCGTTTCCCAAATGTTTGGTCGCCACCCAGCACCGGGCCACAAAAACAAAATGCCTAAACTCTGGAACGAAATTCTAAAATACGAATAATTTTTTAATCTTTGAAGAAGATAACATCAATAAATGAAACACGAAACCGAAAAAAAACCACATAAAATAAAAAAGGTATCAGTCGCATCTAGGAATCGAACCCAGTGAGCTAGCAGCGGGAGTATATTGACTTGTCTTGAAGTTGAGGTATGTACGATGAAGATGGCATAAACTGAACTGGTCTCATCATCTAAGTTGGTAAAGCGGTTGTCCCTGTAATACAGAGTTCCTGGGTTCGATTCCCAGATGCGACTGATTCCTTTTTATTTTCTGTGGTTTTTTTTTTCCCGTTTCGTGTTTCATTTAGGATAGGTTAATATTATCTTCTTTAATGATTAAATATTAGTGAGGTTTACCATATAAGCTTCAATAAGTTTAAAAAAAAAAATTAATATTTCTTTAATACTACGAGATGCAATGGCCGTCGAGAGGGATTGTAAAATACTTATTGCAATGAAGGGTGACCTGATAAATGAACACACGTATTACACGGAACATTTTTAAAAAGTGATTTAATGTCATTAAGAAAAAAAAATAAACAGAAAACCTTATTTAACCTAACCTGATTTTTGATTGAACATTTTTTATTTTATTAATTAGGTTAGGTTAGATTACGTTTTCTGGCTAATTTTTTTTCGTACTTTTAATGGTACTTTTAAAAAGTATTTCGATTCATACGTGCATTAAATTATCATGGAACAGAAATTAAGGAAAAGGTTTCATTATTTTTAAACCAATATGATTCGGAATTTTTTTAGTCTTACATTGAACTGCCGCATGTCGTGTGATACGGCACTCGTGGGCATATTCGGCAGATTATGGATGCTGGATTTCTATCCAGTTTTAGTAGAAAAGCAATGAAATTTCTAATGCTTTTTGTCACACTGTGGTATTCCTAAAAAATACATACAGAAAACAGTTAGAAATCGAGTAGAATATATTTGTGCAAACCAAAAGTTTCTGGATAAAAACCTTAAACATATCATTAATAATATTATTTCGTTTTAATTTAATTTCCTACATTCTTGCAAGTGCGTCTTTATAATACATGAAAACTCTATTCACATTCAAATCCGTTTTATTTTATCTATAGGCCAGCATAGGCGTTACAAAATTTTATGGATCACGATGGAGAAGCATAAAAATTTCGGGCGACGGAAAACAAGTTAGGTAATTATAGTATTTCACGATGATGGGGTACACGTTTTCATAAAATCAATGCAAATAATTGTAATGAATTACTTATTACACATTTTATCCGGGTACTTGGTACAGAGATCACGCTTTCAGCAATAAAACAACAACCAAAACTATCGTTAAAAATTCATCCATACATGATTTTCCAATAAATTTCTGTTGGGACTCAATTAGGATTTTCATTATCTGTTTTTTATCCTACATATCTGAAAAGTTTCACAGTCCCCTACATCTGTTTTTTTTTTAAATCAACTGTAATGTTCAATTCAATTCAACTATAGTTTTAAGATCTTTGAGGCGAATGTACCTAAACAAATTGCGCTCGAAAAATGTCGAGATTCGCAAAGAATACATGGCTGATATAAGTGTAATGAGTAAGATTAAGAAAGCATCTTGGCATGTAGCGCGAATGAACGAAGACGTGTAAGGAGAATATATGACGCGAATGTGATTGGATAAAAAAGCCGGGGACGCCCGAAGAAGACATGGCATGATCAAGTGAATCAAATACTTGAGTCGAGCCATGTCAGACGTCGGAATAACAGAAGAGAAACTCGCAGAGAACCGGCGTGATGGTTAGGTAGTTACTTAATCTTACTTTTTTTATTTTAAAATATCAGATGTTTGAGACGATGTATGAATGTGAATGAAGGAAAGAGTGTGTGCCATGACCGAGTTGTTTGGCTGTCCGTCCTCTCTACCTACCCCTGCGGGGAAATGGCATCATGGTTTGATATTTAGCGGTAAAAACGACACGGCGCGCTAAGTTTGACTATGGTAAATTAGAAATACAAGCTAGGTAGTTGTTTGGTTTCGGTTTCCTCCGTATTTATTTGTGAACGTGTTATTTTTATATAGCCGTGTATATACTGCATAATATTTTGTAATTTTATTTGATGAATATGCACATAAGGAGTACTGTAGGAGTAATAATAAGAATAAGCAAGAATGTATGTAATATCTTAAGATTGTATAAATAGAATATAAAAGGATCACGAATATCGCAGAATGGAGTTATTAAATCTTTTTTTTTAAGTTTATTTATAGTAAAGCGCACTTGACGTTAAATAACACTAAACGGCGCTATATAAATGCTTTGTTATTATTATTATTAAAAATTCCTCTAGATACAACAAAAAGGGATGATACACCTCGCTATTATTTATTGAGAGTCTGAGACTAGATATGGATCTCAAGTCAGTTTGGTCTCGTTACATATTGTAAAAAATGCCTACTATTATTCTAAATGTTTCGACACGTTCTTCAGATTAACATGATGATAAAAGTTCCTCCGCAACACGTGAACTTCCCGAGTAGATGACCCACTAATACAGTGTTTGAGTAATGAATATCTCGGTTCTACCCATCACTAGTAGTAGTTACTCATAACTTACTAACTTCATAGATAATGGCAAATATTTTGGTTCATATTTATGTTTTCTAAAAGGTTCCACATCTGCTCTCAAACTTCTTATTGTTCGCTAAAACATTCATGTGGCATTTAATAATGTGAAATGTTTTTAGAAAACGTAATAAGAGGTTTCTACATGCTTTTAACTTTTAAAAAACAAGTGGGGCATAATACTATATGAACTTTACAGGAAAATTGAGCTAAACAAATTAACAACTACCCACTTTCGCATTTTATAAAGGAAACTTTGCGTGGAACGTGTAAATAAGTAGGTACTCCTCTGTGAAGAGTTCATAAAAGTATTTGTTAACTTTATAAAATGTATTAAACTCATTTTGTACTCTAATTTTCATGTTTCTGTATTTTTTAAGATTCCTTAAAATAATACAGAAAAAATATCTTACTCGTTTTACGCCCACCTTTTAAAAATATACTCCATTAGTTTGTTTGCATTTTTTTTAAAGTAGGAAAAATATTCCCGGGTTACGAATCACACAAAAATATTTGAAGAACTTGGTTAACTGCCTCGCAGGAAATATGGATATTTTCCACGTGACCTGCAAGCATACACATAGTTATTATGTTATGACCTTATAATGTACCTTTTTTGAAACAATTTTTACAGCTCTAGTTACATATATCTTATATAATTATGTTAGTTATATTTATTGTTAGTAGTAGATTTAAACCCGCTGCCGCTGGTTTTTGGTGCATTTTTAACATTTTACACCTCCGCGCTGTTAAAATGGAACGTAGTATGTTCTACGTGGTATGAATTGAATTTCAGACTCTTTTGCGTATGAGGGGAAATTATCATTTCTACTGTTGGCGTCAACACGGCAATTAACATAGGATTAATACTTTAAGATTTATTATCGCTTTTAAAATCCGTTGATGTATATGATAGATAGTTTTGTTTACATTAATATTCTATAACATTTTCATATTGTGCACACTATATTTGTGACATTAGTAAGCTTCACAAATAATGTTATATTAATGGAATTAATTCATAGAGTTGTCCCCTACTTGCTACACTAGCTTGGGTCGTGTTATAGCAGAAAAAGTTTAACAGACTAAATCAAATCTACGCGATGATAATCACGATACTTTCAGCTGCCGAGAGATCACTCATTAAAAGTTAGTTTTAAATCTAGTATTTAATAAAGTTCTTGAACAGGTTGTTTTTATTTGGGGGTGTAATCTATTGTTTATGAAGGGACTGGGTAAAGTATGCGATCTTACTTAACGAACGTGTTGCTTGTGTCGTGATTGTGAACAAGGCTAGTAGATTAATTAAACACGATGCTTGGGTATAATCCGACCCATTTATCCACTCAACTACTAACCGGTCACTTTTAAATACAGAGGAGTGTAAGGAGAATATATGACGCAAATGTGAATGGAAGAAGTCGGGGACGTCCGAGGAAGACATGGCACGATCGAGTAAATCAAATACATGAGTCGAGCCATGTGTCAGAAGTCGGAATAATAGAAGAGAATGTATGAATGTGAATGAAGTAAAAAGTGTATGCCAAGATCGAGTTGCTTGACGGTCCGTCCTCTCTGCCTACCCCTTTAGAAAGGGCGTGATGGTTAGTTAGTTAAGTTCTGCTGGAATTATTAATTTTTACGCCTCACAACTGTTCCATTTTTCGGAGAGCATTATCAAACTGTATCGCCATTAGCACTTTGAAATTTCCTATTAAAATGTATTTAAGTGATAGTAATAAATTAATAATTATTGCCAACTTATTTTTAACTAACAAAAAATGTGCGTTTCCTTATTCGACACAGGATATCCTTAATATTTCACGTAGATTAGTATTACTGTTGTGTTCACTCGTTTTTTTATTTGTTAAGGCTAATTAGCAAATTTAAACAAGCTCATTAAAAGTGTTGATAAACAGGTTATAATTCAAATATAGTGAATTAGTGGCCGGCCAATTATTTACGATAAGTCTTCAATATTTTAAGTACCGGACTTAAAGAGATGTGAATCATTTGAATGGAATCATGTTTACTTAATTAGACGGATAAATAAATATATATACTTGTGTTTGTGGGTATTAGAATTGTTTATGCTAATTTGATAAACGTATCATTAATTTTATTTGACTAAACTGGGAAATGTTTATGTTTTGAAGTATTGTAGATTGAGTGAAGTGTAGGACAATTAATTTGTAAAGACCTGAAGATTTCGCGTTTATGATAACGCGAATTTATACACGAAGTATCTCAGTTTTCCACGGAAAACACGAATTTTACCAGTTTCACGAAAATAACGCGATATTCGGAATTTTCGAACCAATAATGCGAATTCTTACGCGATTATCGGGTATTTTAAAATAAAAAAAGTAAGATTAACTAACTAACTAACAACCATCACGCCGTTTCTCTGCGGGTTTCTCTTCTGTTATTTTGACTTCTAACATGGCCCGACCCAAGTATTTGATTCACTTGATCGTGCCATGTCTTCCTCGGGCGTCCCCGGCTTCTTCTTTGATTCACATTCGCGTCATATATTCTCCTTACAATCCTTTCTTCGTTAATTCGCTCTACCATACATGTCCAAAGCATCTAAGCGTTCCTTTCTTAATCTTACTCATTACGCTTACATCAGTCTTGCATTCTTTACGAATATCAACATCATACATGGTTTTACCACACATTCGCCTCAGAGATCTCATTTCTACAACATCCAGTCTATTTTCTTCCTTCATCAGGGTTCGTACCAACACTTCATTGTGGACTGCTAGCTTCTAAGATAAGATAAGGAAGATTATACATTTTAAATAGTTCTCTGTACTATTTTTGAATATCCAAAAAAACGGAACACAGCTAACTTCACGTCGGAAACACCGCCAACTATAATTCATTTAACGATTTAGTATAAAAATAAAAAATTAAATAAAAATAAGTACTTAAATAAAAACAAAACAAAACACTCTTTTGAGGCAGGATACCAAAAAGTTAACTGTTGTCACTGTTGCAAAATACCAACGCAACAACGCCAAAAAAAAATGGATTTTCGTAAAAAAATAACGCGATTTTCCAGGTCTCTATTATTTTTTCATGTAATTTAATTCCTTTTTTTTCTTTTGTTTCAGGTATATTTTCATCTACTTGATATTACAACATTTGACGAAAATGCTTCCCGTTCATCTTATGGTATGTTTCTTTTAATATTTTAAGACATGTAGGTAAATAAAATAAATTAAAATTATTATCAATAAACAAAGTACACACCCTTCCCGGTCAGGTACCTGCTGATCTCCCACCCTTGGCCCTCCACTCGCCTGTTTTTATCAATCTATAACACATGTGTATCTTCGTTCATAGTTTAGTTGTATGTTATACTGCCCTGAAGAAGCTACAGTAGTAGCGAAACCCGGTCGGCAAAAGTATAAATAAAAGTGATGTAAACAAAAATATTATTATTAATTTTTTTTTTAAATAAACTAAAACTATATTTTAATAAAATCAAGGTATATTTTTTTTACTTTCGGATTTTTTTAAAAATTCATGAAACTTTTTTTATGTTATTACACTAGAATTTCAACTCGTTTATTAATTTAGTTTCAAAGATAGTAAATAATCATTTTATTTTTCTGATGCTTAACCTTTACAAGCATTTATGTTAATACTATATGAAATTAATATTCCGACACAGATAGATTTAGATTTCACTACATAAAATGGTTTAACATGGAACTGTAAATAAAATAACAAACATTTTTCACCAATAAAATGAAGACATAATTTGTCTCGACGCCACCTAGTGAGGGATTTAGCCGTTACAATCCTTCCTCATACAAATAAAGTTGGTTGTTTACAGGTGAAATATAATAAAAAACCGTAATTATTGAATGAAACACTAGTATATATTGATTAACTTGGCGGGTTTGCGATAAGCCGACGTAGCTCAATGGTAGAGCATCTGACCGGATGTTAGAAGGGTGTGGGTTCGAGTCCTGCCGGCGACATTTATCTTTGCTCGGAAGGTTTTTTCAATTTGGATGAGTGTTTTCAGGCTAATAATTATTGTTTATAAAAATAATTGTTAAAATAAATATGTTTAAAATTAGAAGAGAGTTATTACAAAGAAAGATTTGATAAAAATAACTTCATTTTACTGTTAAAAAGTGGAATATACACTCATTCAACTACGAATAAATGAAGTTGGTGCTTAGCGTCTTTTGTCCACTTTTTTCTTCTGGTAAACTGAACGATGAACATTTTTATCTGCGAAATGTCAGTGAAGAGACGGAATAAATTAGGTGCACAAGTCACCGCGGTCCACTGACTTTTAAATATATTTCCTTGTTGGTTTTTGACACACTTTTTTTCATTGTTTAAAACTAGGTAGGTAATTATTATTCTGAATTTGGAATGAGGAAGTTAGATTTTTCAGCAGGAATATAAAATAGATACAAATGTTACGAACTCTTGCAGAGGTTTTTTATGTTCTCTGTTTTAGTTCTCCCGGTTTCTTTAAAGCTCCAATTAGCATTTATCCCCCACTTAATCATTATTTATTTGTTATTGAATTTATTCACCTTTGATGTAGTGCTATTCGGCACATAAATGATGATGTTAAATCAATTTATTTATTCAAGAATAAAAGCAGTCATTGATATGTGACTAAAGTAAAATAAACGTCAAAAATGACGGGTGAAGTGATATTTCATATGATTTTGAATATTTAAATAACAATCTCATTAAGCAGACAGAAAATTAAATAAAATCTTTTAAAATTTAGAGAATACTATCCTAATCTAACTTAATTTCTTATAATAAGAGGTTTTCGCAAAATTTTGAATAATTCTTCACACGTTAAAAAAGTAATGATTTCAAGATATTCAGTAATATATGTGATGTTAACAAGAACCATCTCTCTTTTCTACGTTTTTTTCATCTCAGTGTTCAAAATTAAATACGCCTTAAAAAGTTTTTCTTCGAAATAAGTTACGTAGGAACGAAGGCAACGGTATTTTTCGAAAAACCTAAATCGGTAATAGTTTTTTTATAAAATGTGCCTACCTAAGTACTTTATAATCTCAAATTCGACTGCAAAATACATTACTTTTATCCGCATAATCTCCCCAACTGTAAACCGAATATTTCTAGCGTGAAGTTATTTGGTAAACCATATCTTACAAGAGTTTATGTTAACCGTTATTCAAATTACCGTCCAGTTTAGTTCGGGTTAACAAACGACCATACAATAGAATGGAACATTAATATTTAAGTTATGTGATTTAATAACAATTTTGATAACGACGTTGTCGTGGGAATTTTGTCATTAAATTACTTGAAGAACTCTCTTTATTTAATGTAGGTAACTGGTTTAATTGAAATACTCTTGCGCACTTTAAGGATGTTTACATTAACATTATTCCTTCTTAAAGTCGACCGACCTATGGCTGAATGGACCAAGAACCGTATTTATAAACTTAATAAATTGCATTCCTTACCTCTTCTTAAATTTATTTTAAAAATGAAGAATAATATTTACACATCTTGAATTTGAGATATGATATCGATGAAGATGACATAAATTGAACTGATCTCATTAGCTATGTTGGTTAAGCGGTTGCCCCGAATAGGCAGAGCTCCTGGTTTCGAGTCCCAGATGCGACTGAAATCTTTTTTTTATTTTCTGTCGTTTTCTTCCGTTTTCGTGTTCCATTTGGGTTATTATTTTCTACAATGATTAAATAATATTTTTTTTTTTATCTCTTATAACCCCAATTCTGATGCAATTATTCCACTGGCTCTGGGCAATTTGTGCAGTTTGGCGGTATTCGCATAAAATTAAAAAAATATATATGTAATAATTTAAGCTATACCTAGGTGTTCCAGAAATACTCCAGCACCATAAAGCATTTGATATGAAATTCTTCGAAGTAATATGCAGCGGTCCTCTATGGAAATGTTAATGGTAAATGGTGTCAGCAACGGATTAAGTAGGTTAATTTATTTCTACGACATTTTAGGGATAGATCGCAGTACCCTTGGATTGTGTAACTAAGTGTTCAGTGTAGCATAGTTTGCGAACGGAATTTGGATAATGGTGGAAGATGGCCAACACTAAGGCATTAGTCTCATGGGAATATCTGGTTCTGTTAGTCAAATGAAATTAAATGCGGATTCGTTTACGTAATACTTTAAATCTTTATAAGCATTCGTATCTCGATTTTGTTATGTAATGGTGACAATAATACAAAAATCATGAATTCTAGAAACGTAACTTCACTGAAATCATTTACATAATAACTTATATAATCTTATGTAATACATAAGATCGTTAAAGCGATGAAAATTTCACTTCTTTTTAGATTATGTTTGAAGAAGTGTCACAAATTTCTAATGATTTTGACATGTTATAATAAACGACACAGTTTAAAATCGTGTTTAATTGCTCGTAGCAAGTAGGTAGGTAACTCACTATCTAACCATTGTGCCCTTTCTCCGCAGGGGTAGACTGAGAGGACGGACCACCAAACACTTCGATATTGGCAAGCACGTCTTGCTTCACTCACATTCATAGATTCTCTTCTGCTTTAGCCTGACTCAAGTATTTGATTCACTTGATCGTGCCATGTCTTCCTCGGGTGTCCCCGGCTTCTTCCATTCACATTCGTGTCATAAATTCTCCTTGCACTCCTTTCTTCGATCATTCGCTCTACATGCCCGAACCATATATGCGTCCCTTTCTTAGTCTTACACATTACGCTTACCTCAGCCTTGCATTCTTTGCGAATTTTTAATTTGGTAATCAATATAATTTATCCTTTTGCATTCTCGTGCACATTTGAATGGTCTATGTGTCTAATTATTTTTCCCAAAGGTACAAACCTTTTCACAAGATGTGTAAGTGAATACCACATTTCAGTTATACGATGTAATTTATTTTACTATCACATTTATAAATTTATAAAGCGCCTTCAGAGTAACCATTCACAAAAATGATACTACAAAAAATAACTTGACTAAAATAAATAAAATAACTTGGCTAGTGCTAGCTTTTACGTAAAATTTTCCCCAACAATATTTGACAAACTCGCCGGCAACCGCTGTGGAAAGGAAAGTAGCACAGTCCCTCTCACGATCACAAAGCGGCGGTATTTCGGTCACAGATTCACAACAATGGCCCGCTCGAGATGTTTCACCGCCATTATTCACCGACACTCCAAACAAACCTCCGCACAGTATAGAAAGTACGGAGCAATATTCCGTGTATCTCCTGCAATGGATGCGCTCCTGTGCCTCATTAGTTCGCAGTCAAATCTGTAACAGTCGGATACGGGGGTACGTTTTCCCTCGAACCTCCCTTACACATTAGGACAAGCAAATCTCCCACAGATGTGTTCAATACATCATATGGTACTTGCGGGTTAATGTATTCCTTACATGAGGATTGAGGAATAGATGCGGTTGGTACAATGTGATTATATACTGGAATTATTATTTTTCTTTAGTTTCTCTTTTGTGCAAAAAACCATTCGTTTTAATACCTTATCATGATAATCATCAAAGCAAAGCATTTAACTTTGATAAAGTATTTTTTTAGCTGTTAAAGCACCCTAGAGCTATCTTAGAATTAATTCAAATAGCGCCATGAATTATTTTACATGTAGGTGCTTTTAGGCAAATGGTGCTTTTCTTCCACTAAAAAAAAAAACAAATTTTATCTTTATAGAGCATATTGCAACTAATTTATTTTGATGTCAATTACACCTCTTGCCAGTCCTAGTCTAAGGTTTATACGTACATATAATGCAACATTATAAAAATGTGTTGAGCTTATTTAACGTTTACAACATCTTAATATATTTTGACCGGTCAGTGGCTGAGTTGACATCGCGTCTGGGTCCCTCCCAGGCGTCGTGAGTTCAGTTCCTCGGCTGGCAAGTCCTCCATCATGACATAAGCAACGTCTTCCGCTTACTGTGATGGTAGTAGGAGATTTTCGAATATTGTCAAGTTATTGATAACCCGAGAATGTTTGTTTTTCTTTTAAAAAAATATGTGTATTTCGTTTTAAATTAATTTTATATTGTTTTGATTAATGTTTAACACAGCTGTAAGATGAGTTGTTCATACTATGTTAATAACATTGTGCGGGAAATCTTCTTCTTCTATTATGTAAAGAAGAATGTCCCGGGCCGGCGGCGTATTTTTGTTTCATATATAAATCTACAGTTTTATTCCTAGCTTGATTAAATTTGTAAAATCAGAAGAAGTTCACTGTCTTCTAGAAGTTTCGAAAAACCACCCCCTTTTCCATCCTTAAAGTCATATTTTGGTACTTCTTGATGAAATTTTGCACACTTGACGTTCAAAATAACAAGAAAATTACTGGGTAGGGAGTAGGAGTAGGAGTAGGAGTAGGAGTAGGAGTAGGAGTAGGAGTAGGAGTAGGAGTAGGAGTAGGAGTAGGAGTAGGAGTAGCAGTAGGAGTAGGAGTAGGGTTGGGTATTATAAAACTTTACTCTAAATATTAATAACTCTGGGCCCAATGCCAGGTACTTCAGCTACTTTTAAATGAGAAAGGCGCACTTGGGATGAAATATTAATAAATTGCCCCATGTAATTATTTTATTATCTTGATCACTATTGATAACTTTAACAACAGCTCCCAGATTTGCTGCAGAATCCTGGTTATTTAGTTTATGGTGCATTTCATTCGATGTAAAGTTTAGCCTCAAACGTCAATCCATACAAGGTATGTTTCATTAGTGTCTGTCTAACATCCTAAAATTCGGATAATGAATGGAAATCTAGACAGTCAAGATTCTTATCATTCACCATTGACCGCGGTGGTAATTAAAGGATTTTAATTATCATGAAGGCTTGAAGACTGGTCTCACTCCAGGGCGGTCCTCCTTAACGATCGAGCAATTGTACTTAAACCTCGGTGAATGTAATGACAATTCTACGCCCATTGAAATTTCTGTTAGCGGTTGGGCTTTGATGAGCATTAGAATAAAAAAATCATTATTCTTTTGACCGAGAGACAGTGATGATCATTCTATGTTGCCAGCAGGCTGCTATGCCTGGAGATTACCGGAATGCTGTGTTACTAGATATTCTGAATCTGAATACAATGCAGGGTCATGCCATGTGAAACTCGTTGTGTATACGGTATATTGTATTCCACGAACAGAACATGATTGTAAACATCAAATAAGAGTTATGTCGTTTCCTTGGCGAAGTACCTGTATATGCAATCCATCATACACTATTGCTGTTTACACCAATATTCGACAATAAAAGATTCTAATATCTATCAACCTGAAGAACCAGTTTCACTTTTCGGGTTTAATTGAACACATTAACTTAATAGTTTCCATCCGTATCTGTTTGGAATAATTAGGAAATTTCTCTATTAATTTTTTAATCACTACTTATATATTAAACTAGCGGGGGGTTATGAATAGTTTGCTACCCCTACTTCCTACCCTACACCTATCCCTACCTTTACCTCTATCCCTACCCCTACCCCTACCTTTACCTCTATCCCTACCCCTACCCCTACCCCTTCCCCGTCACTATTACCTTGAACGTCAATTTTCCATAATTTCATCAAGAAGTATCAAAATTCTGCTTTAAGGTGTCGAAAAGGGGGAAGGTGGTAGTTTTTAGAAATCTCTTGTAGACAATGACCTTCCTCTTGTTTTGAAAGTCAATTGTGCAAAATTTCACCAAGCTCGAAATAAAACTGTTGATTTGTATACAAAACAAACGAACACGGGATATAATCTTTATATAATAGAAGAAGAAGATGTACGAAGATTTTATTAAATGCATGTCCGTGTAGAATCAACATTAATAAATAATATCCAAAGGAAAATTTCTTCAATATCTTGGTGACATCATGATGGGAAACCAATGCGAACCCAACTTTACATCACTCGGGGCGAGATTGATGAAAGACACGGCAAAGGCAGACTTCGCACCTCACGGCTTCCAGACTTACTCCACAGGTGCGGATCTGAGTGGCCGTCGGTTGGGCGGAGATTGCCCTGATGATTGTCTTCCGATCGGGAAGTAAACAAGAACGGAAAGTAGACGGTTAGAGACAGTGTTTTTCTCGCCTGGCTAACTGATAATTCTTGCGTTCAAATCCCAACTGCAGCAATATTTGGTCCCCTTTGTATAAAGTACACGAATGGGCTTTAAACGGATGGAATTTTAAGCTCACCAATTGAAAACATAATTAATGCAGATTTGATGAATCGATTGCATCTAATTACGCTGTGTGACAGGAGAATTATTTCAGACCTAGTTGTATTATATCATATAATCGCTAACCACCCAATTGACAGCCCTGCCATCGTCGCCACTATTAAATTCCATGTATCGACGGGGAATACAAGACAAAATGTAACATATTTCTGCAACGCGTACACAACCAACTATTAGTCACACTCACTAACCAATGGGATGCATGCTCTGGGCAACAAGTTTGGAGGTATTGTAAATATATTTGCTGACTCCATTTATAAAATAAAACGTCATCTATTCCAGCACTTGTTACTATTATAATACAATATTTGTATGTAGCTTGGGTAATGTAGTATAGTTTTAGTGATGTGTAGCATAATATTGCTTTAGTTTTCTATTTTAGGTCACTGTTAAACGTTTAAATAATATAGTTTAAAAACTCTTTGTTCCTGCTTATAATTTTCGATAGCTTATTATATTCTGTTTTAAAAAGCCCAGATGGGCGTATAATCAAATAAAATAAAATCGAAACATTATTAAAAAAATAATTATTACTATCGTTAATTTGTCAATCTCTCATTTTGTTTGGAAGTTTTATTTACTATGTACTTTTGCTATTTTTGAATTATTAAATTGGCTACCGGTTTCGACACAACCGTGCCATTCACTAGCGTTCTTAAAACTAACTTAAATCAAACAAGTACAGAAACAAAATTAGTCACCATTAGGTGAGGGTAGAGGGAGTGGTGATTTGGAGTGGGGTGGGGCGGTGGGAGGAGTCAAAGTTAATAGGAAACATGGTTAGCAAAGGTGATTTACAGTACATAGTAAATAAAACTTCCAAACAAAATGTCTAGAAATTGCTATATAGTGAATGCCGAAAAAATACAAGAAATTGCTCATTAAAAAAATTAAAATAGATAAACTACCGCTGTGAAAGTTAATGCTGTCATCAAGCAAAACAATGGGTGCACTGACTTCTGTACAATAACTTGTGCAGTAGCTGTAATTGCATAAGAATAATAATTATTTGCATGTCTAATGCATTATGCAACGATTACTCGGCGATTCACGCCGCTTTTCTCGCATGCAAATCTAATGCATTGCGGTTGTTTGGAGCTGTAAGGTGACAGGCAGTGGCGGAACTATATCGTTGTGCAAGAACCCGCGGGGTGGCTTTTTAAATCAATGTTCGTTGAATGCAAATAAGTATAACAAAAAGTTTTCGGAAACTATGTAAACGAATATCTTCGGACTCGTCAAAGCTATTGAAAATCTTGATTGTTCTATGGTAGAGAATATTCAGTTTTCTAAAGTGATATGAATTATTGCTATTCTGAAATTTAAAAGTATATATATATTTTTTTAAATCTTAAAAAATCTTTATTTTACATTTTATGAATTAATGTTTTTTTTAATGACTTTAATTTTATTTTAAAAAAACGTATTAAAAAAAAAGTTTAATGTAAAATAAAACTTTTAAATTAAAAAATAATTGTTAAATAGTTAATCATTGAATAAGATTATATTAACAATATCCTAAATGAAATACGATACCGAAAAAAAACACAGAAAATAAAAAAAGGTAACAGTCGCATCTGGGAATCGAACCTAGGACCTCTGTCTTACCGGGACAACCGCTCTACCAACTGAGCTAATGAGACCACCTCATTAAATCTCATATTATTCGCTGCTATCTTTATGATGATTACAAAGTTCTACCCGAATATAATTGCAATATAGTCAATATTGCAAATAATAATATGGGAACATCTATAAGTCTAGAAAGCATATTCAATTTATTTTAAAACTTATCGAAGCTTATGAACCTCATTGTAATATTTATTCATTGAAGAAGATAATATTAATAATACACTAAATGAAATACAAAAGCGAAAAAAAAGGTTTATAATTTATTAAAATTAATTGAATTAAAGAGTTGCTGCTGCAAATAAACCCTGGATTTAAGTTAACAAATATTATTAAATGAATTACAACGACTTCTTTAAAACTACATACAAAATATACTAGTGGTGGGCGAAGCGGCTCGGTTTAGTGAGCCTGATCACTAAATCAGCTCTTTGTCGCGTACCGGTTCGGTGATCCGGCTCGATTGAACGACGGTTCGCGTCCCCCCGCACCATGCCCTCTCCCTCGCTCCCTTGGCCCTTCTAAAGTCGTCCTTAAGACGCTCTTACACGATACTTTTTTTGTCCAGTTTTCATGTGGATTGTCTTTACAGAGAGCTGATTAATGATCCGGCTCATTAAACCGAGGCGCTTCGCCCACCACTACAATATACCAATAAACAAAGTAATTATTATTAATTTATTAAATATGGCTACACGAAGTGATTTAACAACTTTGGAAAAAATTATAAATTTTAGGTTTCTTTTCATTTTTAATATTCTATCTGAAAAGAAGGGTGCAAACTTTATTCTTATAATATTTCGTGATTTTTCACGGGTCTGCTCAAGTTTTATATAAACCATGAATATTGTGTGTTTACTAGTCCGAATTGGTTTTTTTTTTGGAAGGGATCTAAAAACTTTATATTTCCGCTACTGCTGACTAAGAAATCGCTTATGGACCGGCTTTGCGCTTATGGGATTGGTGCTAATGAGAAACATGCGTTTCCCACTAATATGGAGATCAGTCAGACAAGTCTGCTCCGTGACACGGTTAAGCCAGCATTGATTTTATTCTAAACTTTGGCCTACTTCAACTGAGTTTGGGATGCTGGTAACTGGAATGCAGAACTAAGTGCGAACGTTACTCTCCGCAAATAGATTTAAATGATTTCCAATGCGGATAAAACTGGCCCCCGCTGTTTCAATATCAACGTTTTGATGGATAAATTGAACTTGTTAATCGATTACTCGCGCTGAATTGAATTTCAGTGATTGAATTTGTGTTTTTTTGTTGTTATTATTTTCCATTTCTCTTTTTGATTATTTCTTTCACCAGTTTTTTTGCTATATCTACTTACGCTTTATAAGTTTTTCGATTTTCTGAAGTCACTGATGGAAAAGAGGAAGTCGCTGAGGAAGAAAGACAAATATTTTCTTTAAACATATTTGAAAACCCCTACTACCATTACACTAAGCATTTAACATATGGTAACAAATATGACGGTCTCCTTGGTTGTACAGCTCCTTGATATCTGCTATATTGACGCTATTTTGCTCTTTCTTACATTGTCTATTGAAAAAATATGATGGTCTGCTTGATTGTATATCTCCTTGATAGTTTGAGGTATCTTTCAAATTACTTAGGTGTTACTATTGTATTAATTCTGTCCTTACTGTAACAAAACTGTACTGTCGTTTTTTTTGTTTTTTTTTTTGTATTTTTATTCCTCAATTTGTTTAATACTTGCTGATATTTTGATAATATTATTTAAATCCATATTATGTAATCGGATTCTAGTATCTTTATAACAAAACTGTAATGCTGTTTTCATATTTTTTTCCAACTTGTGAACATTGACCACAACATGCATGCACCTATATTGTTCTAATTTTGCGCTACATTTGTATGATGATTGTTATTTATTGTTGTATTATATAATATTGTTGAACTAAACTCCTGCTGACAAGCTACTTGCAGTGGCTTAGCGGGTACAAGTTCTCATCGTATGTAATTAATATTATATAATAAAAATCATTTATTTTATCTAAGTATTATCAATTTTACCGTGAGAAAAACCAATTATTTACTATAATAAACAAGAATGACAATATGCATAACAAACAGGTGGGTAGGATGCTCAGCAAACAGTCCGATGGATCGAAGGTAAAGACTTACTCCATTTGTAGAACAAGTTATGCTTTGCTTTGCTAAACTCAGGTTTACACCTAATTAGTTTCTTAAACAGTCATTTTCCTATCATTTTCTTATAATACCTAGTTTTATACTTTTATCGCGCAAATTCAAATGATAATAAAACCGCAAGATCCCGCAGCTGTGGGAGGTGGGTGGTCTCACATACGAATGATAATTTCCAAGTTGCATGTCAATTGAGCTCGTACCTGGGTTAGTAACGACTTATTACCTGCGTCGTACCAACGAAGGTTGAGGTCATATGGAATAACTTAGTGCCATTACGTGTTACGTCAGCCTCAAATTGCATGTAATTGTGAATCAATTAGCAGGATTCTCATATTGCTGCGTAGGTAAAAGTAGGTTTAGAGGTAAGCAATAACTGATAATTACATTTATGGTGGCCTATGTCATAGATTCGTAAGTTCCTTGGTTATGGGACTGTCTTTTTTTTTAAAATTCTATATGATGAAAAAATAACGTACATTTGAATAGGTTTTCAACAAAGGTAATGAATTAGCACATGGTTTAAGAGTGGAACATTCTAAGTACAAAAACTTTTATTAGTGTGAATACTGCACAAAAGTCTCAACTGTCCGGAGCCAGTGGGACTATGGGTATGTTGTGATTCTGAATTGAGTAAAAAGGGCAAGGAGATGATAGAGAGAAAGGTTGGGGAGTTTTTACCAAGCTATTCAGATCTAGTCATCAAACACAGCTAAAGCTATTTCAAGCAACGTTTCGATTCTGAATGGTGGTTTTTCACCAGTGCGATACTGACAGTACTTATAAATCCGCATTGCTTGAATTGTCTATTGAATTTAACTATTTAACTGACCAGATCTGAATAGTCAGATAATTGTCATTCTTTCCCCTCTTCTTCGCCATAATATTTTACTTTAACCTCTTGACCATTCACAGACTAAATAACGGAAAGAATACTTGAAACATTTCACGACTTTTTACCCCTTGACGACTACTGCAAAGCGTGGAACTGTCAAAAGTGTCGTACGCACAATTGACTGACACTCACAGCAAGGTGTAAATACAGTTTTTGTTTGTAGCTAATGATTTCAAACATTTACGGTAAATAAAGTTTTGGATTTCCATTATGAAATAGAGAACTGTAGAATATTTTGCTACTGTGCGCAGTGCTCGCTCAGTTTTGATTTAATTTTCAATTTAATTTCCGTTTTACATAACTACATTATTGTGGTTGCAACTCATCCAGTTCAACATTCCTTGCCGTAGACTCAGAAACCGCGATACCCCTTTACTTAATCAACACTACTAATATCGTGAATACCATTTCCACAGTCCAGAATGTTGAGTCTTGTTAACTCAAGCCAGGGCTTTGAAATTTTTGGTACCAGTCTAAATGATGTTTGTCGGGCTTAAGAAAAAGAAACCTAGAAAATTGTTATTTGAAATGTCCAAAATCATGGCCTCTATCAAAATCTTCCTCCGGCTTTAACTTCAAAGTTCTTTCAAATATTTTTTTGTCATTGCTTTATTCGTGTATAACGTATGTTCTGTTATTATCTTTAGCTCTTGTTTATATCTTTTCCTGTTATGTATTTTCTGTAATTGGACAATGGTCCGTCAATAAAAAATAATTGATTACATGTATCCATATTTACATAATTAAGTTACAAAATTAATCCGTGTACATCGTCTGTATGTCTTGTGATCAAATTACGTAATTTATTTAAGTAATGTAATCAGTTTTCATAATGATGGAACGTGACAATATTCCAGGGTTTCTAATTTGCGGGCCATGTATTTAATGGACACCTTTTAAGGACAAAATGTGGACTCTACATGGCTTACGTGCTACCTTGGCATACTTTCAAAGTATTCTCAATCTCATACTAATTTATTGAATCGTATTACTCAATCTAAATATATTGTTAATAAAATTATAATTAACTTATTGAAATTGTACACTTCATTGTAATATTAATTTAATGAAATAAAAGTCACTTTTTAACTTCTACTTCCACTTTTATTTTTGACCGTGACCGGTTTCAGGCTGTGACGGCTATCTTCAAACTGGTACAATTAATGTTTAAACTATGGTTTATATATAATTTTGTATGTCAGAGGTAACAAACTATGATTTTACTTTTCAGTATTGTTATAGCATGATTTAACAATTTGAAATATATAATCTAATTAAAATCATGGTCTGTGACCGCTGACAACCTTAATTGTACATAAACCATAGTTTAAGCATTAATTGTACCAGTCTGAAGATAGCCGTCACATGCTGAAACTGGTCACAGGATGAAAAAAAAAGTGGAACAAATTTTCTTTTATTTAATCATTTAATGGAATTCCGCCATTAACAGCAAAAATAAAAATTGTAATATTAAATATCGAAAAAGAATTAATTCTGTAGAAATGAGATCTCTGAGTCGAATGTGTTGTAAAACCATGTATGATCATGTGAAAAATGTCGAGATTCGTAAAGAAGGCAGGGCTGATGTAAGCGTAATGAGTAAGATTAAGAAAGGGATGTTTAGACGCATGTAGAGCGAATGAACGAAGAAAGGAGTGTAAGGAGAATATATGACACGAATGTGAATGGAAGAAGAAGACATGGCACGATCAAGTGAATCAAATGCTTGAGTCAGGGCCATGTCAGAAGTCGGAATAATAGAAGAGAATTTATGAATGCGAATGAAGCAAGAAGTGTATGCCAAGTTCGAGTTGTTTGGCGGTCCGTCCTCTCTTCCTACCCCTGCGGCGAAACGGCGTGATAGTTAGTAAGTTAGAAAATAATATCAGTAACTCCCAAAGAAAATATGAAACAGAAGAAGACGCAGAAAATAAAAAGATACGATGGCGACTGAGACTATCTCCGAACCGATTTTTGAAAAAAGGGCAAGATTCTTTAAGGTTATCAAACATCTACATATTTTTATGGCTGGGTATTCAAGTTAAATTATTCATATACGAGTATACCGACATAACATTGTACTTGAAGGTTATTTTTATTAACGATAAATTATAATATCTGTACGTATGCATGGGTAGGTAATACGTATTAAGTATTTACAACATTGACGTTCATTATAACATTATTTACACACCATTATCATAATTGACCGTCACCCTACAATACTATGTGGGTCACGGAGTTAGTCATCTGATACTTAGGGTGACCATAATATTATTATGTGGCAATTAAAAAAGCTTATTATTATTGTTCTTTCATATCGAATAAAGTCTGCGTGAATCGTAATAATTACTCCTTGACCAGGAGATATTAATTAAATTACCTTCAGTCCTTATGGTGGCGATTTTTCACAGAATTTAATTACTAATTTAAGTACCCTGCTTCATCAAAGATATCAACAACGTTTTTATAAATCCTTTTGCTTATCGAACAATTGAACATTTGGACAAAACAATATTATCCAGTTTGTTTGTTTTATTTTTATTTATTTATTCACATTAAAAAGTTTTGGTACAGAATTTACTTGACTTTCGACTACAAAACTAGGCACATGTCCGTATGTGGCAGTCGAAAGATTTTGTATATATTTTTATTTGTTGTTTAACTACTAGACATCGGCAGATTCATTCGCAATGGTGAATTGATTCAATCTTATTCACCCAGTGTTGTGAATTTATTGTATTAACCCATTCCTTGAAAAAAAACCTGGCGATAATAAAATTGAATAAATAAAAACGGGGCTTGGCCGCGCCGGAACCAACACGAGCGGATTCGCCGCATGCATTGAGGGAAGAATTGGGAACTTCTTACTAGAGTCTCGCAATGACTTGATTAACTAGCGCCTTGAAGACCTAATGCGGTATCAAACTCGATATCGACGGACCAGAGACGTAGTGACTACTACGTTACAATTAAATAAAGAATACATTTCTTAATTCCTTAAATTAGGGAACACGGACTGCGCAAGCGAATACGCGAGATCAATCACGATATAGAGGAGGTTTTGTCAATGACGTACGAATTTTTAGGGATTCTATACTGTAGATGGAATTCTGCACACTGCACAATATCTCTAGCGCCGTAATTACGATGCTGCCCGTTAAAAAAAATCGTAGGGCTGCAACACCTAAGCTAAGAAATGAAAAATGAATTCCGTATTAAATTATGAATCAGATCTAGTGTCACAAAAGCGATTTTCATTCATTTAATTTCGGCCATGTGTAATTCCTATATGTTGTGAAAATAACTATAAATAGAAATAAAAGCATTTTAAAACAACATAAAGTTACATGTTGAAAGAAAAAATAAAACCAGATATAGTAAAATAAAATAAGATTAAATTAGAAGAGAGATATTTTTTTTCAAAAAAGTTAAAATATCAAGTGTTATTTAAAAGCTCCTTAGCTGACTATGGAAATAAGAATTAAAACAGAGATAAATCAATATAGACAGTTTTGCGCTGCGTCGAACTCGTAACCTCCCTACTGAATATCAACAACGTAGACTATTACGCTACTGAAGCCGTCGATATAATATAATATATCGTACGTTAAATCGTCTAAATCGGACTTTTCACTTCACTCCATTCAAAAAGCTGAATAATAACCGCGCTAAACGATTTAACATTATTCCTCGAGAAAACAGCGTAGACAATTTACAGCTTTTACCCTTTCTCAGTCTCCCCTTGTTCCCAAGAATTTCCCTTCTGGGCATCGTATCCATTTCCATCATAGCACGCCCAATTTATTCACATGGCAATAGGCGCCGCCGGTTTATCACCCCGCTGAAAGGGTTCAATTCAATTCCTTCCCCTTGTCTAACCCGTCAAATACAGTACCGCCTAACACATGCCTTTACCCTTTTTACGTACCCGCTGTTGTACATAGTGATATGATATGGAGGTAATCGCCCACAGTTAGTGGTTTTGTACGCGTTAACAAACTGGCGAATTGTTTGCAAAAAAATATTATGAACTAGCTTATTTAACTCTGACATTTATATGGTGATGTTTTAATCATTTATTCACGTTTTATTAATTATAAACGAAACGTAATAGCGAAAAAATACAAAATATTTTTAAATATTTGTTATTTTTCTATTTATCATAAAGAGAATAGGAATATAATAATAATTTGATGATTTGTATAGCGCTGTTTTTGTGAAAAATCACCTCAAGGGCGCTGCACAAATATTACTTGCTAGGGTTTATCTGATTATGTACAAACAGATACGGAAACAGACTTACCTGGCAGGTAACTCCAGATTAACACGTTATATTATAAAGTTTTAGCTTGGGAAGATATGTTTTTGCGCACAGGACACAATATTAGAAAACGCCACACATCGCATGACGGCAGTTATTATTTTATTCTCATTTGTTTTTGTTACTACATTTATTATTTATTTATTTAATATCAACGGTAATAAATATACCATAAACAATAATTGCATAGTAACTATTAAATGTGGCATTAGGTTTTATAATGATATCAGAGAGTATATCTATATATTTAAAAATCAATGTTTGTTTGTTTCTTTATCCTCGATGTTCTCGAAAATCACTATACCGGTTTCTCTGAAAAGAGCACAGTTTGTTCTTATTAGTGCCGGAAAGGTTTAGAAAGTAGTTTGAATGAAATCCAATATTTAAAACTGTTGCTATAACGTTTTAAATTTAGTATGAAAAACATTTAACACGCCATATTTTATTTAGGTTAGCCCATACATATAACACTCTGGTTAGCCACAGATTGCATATTCGAAAGAAGAAACTTTTTTGGGTAGAGTATTTTCAAAATTTAAAACACAAATAGGTACCTACATACGAACTCTATTATTTAGACACGTTTTGAAAATTAAACTTTTGGAATGAAATAAAATTTTAAAATAGTTTCTTTGTTTAGAGACAATTGTTTTCGCTGTCAAATCAATTATGGCATCCTATTGACAAGCGAGAATTCGCAACATCATAACTTTATGTAAACACGAACAAGGCCGGGTACACATCAACTAGTAAATAATAAAAGTTAAAGTGGCTAAAGAAGAGGTGGTATTTATTTTAAATATATTATCAGTTTCGGGGTATCAGTTACATTTGGGTTACTTTTTGTTTAAACTATAAATGTTACAATCATTTATGACACTTTTTAGATAAGAGCAGTACCTAATAAAAACAAAACATATGTATAAGAACAGGTATAGAAAGAGCTTTAGTATAATATACTTATATTTGTACATAACCTGCCTCGCTAAGCGAACCTGTATTGATGCAGAATTGTTTCATGGCGAGTGTACACACGGAATATGAAGTGGAATAAATTACTATTGTAAATTTAAAGCTCAAGTCCTTCAATAATTCAAATTCAATTAAGTTAATTAAAACAATAACTTTTTTTTTTTCTAAAATATTAAGTCAGCTCCATCTGTGACTGCGTAAAACTTTTCGTTTACCCATAATGATTTCCTTTGGCTAATTTTAATAATAATGTTTCAGGTTTGTGTTAAAATCACCTCAAGGGCACTGTACAATTAGGCTAATGGCACAACGGAGCTTAAAACTAATAAATTATATCCAAACTTAATTTAATACTTAAGTTGAAACTTTGTAACTTTTCGATAAGCTTTAAATCGTATATTTCGCAATCGATCCAAGCATATTTTGACATCCGTAGCTGAGCTGTAAACTGGCGTGTCGTAGAATCATTTTACATCTACGTGCTCAAAGTATTCACCATTCACAACTATATCGCACGCTGTTTTCGTATTCTCTCTCTTTCAAACACCATCACTAGACTTTTTAATGACATAATTTTTATTCCCACATCTTACTGAAATAATCAACCTTCAGTTTATAAAACAGGTAACACTAATCTTCAAAATTTAAGCTTCTAATCATGCTTTTTAACGAATACTGTAGTATTATGACATTGTGTTTTTCATCATTCTTTCGCTTTGACGTTCATCGTCTAGATGTTACGTATTTTTTGTTGAAAATCGTGTTATTTCGGATTTGAATCCATTGAGACATGTCATTCCAAAAAAACAGGTTTAAAATCTAATATATTAATCTTGTTATTTCGGTACTTCTCAGTCAAATCCTCAGAGATTAACCGTATCGCAAAATATGAAATGTTTTTATTATTATATATGTATAAAATGAGTGGTGTACAAATTACAAGGTTTTAAAATATTATTACAAGGATCGGTACCAATGACATGTCTCTATGTATTATATAGTAAATAGTTATATACATTTAACCTGCCAGGGTTAGTACAATGCTAGGGAATGTTACATGGTAAAGATTAAAAAAATATATGAAAAAAGTGTGTACTGTATAAGTGTATGTGTCTGAATAGTGATATGGACTTGTGTTGTAACTTATTCGAGTCCCCGTTATCATGCCCGTTTAGAAAATATCAGAGAGAGTAATCACCCCTAACTTCCATTTGAGGTTAGGTTAGCCTTTTGATTATTGTAACATAACTTACCATGTCTGTACCTTCCCCTGAATAAACTCTGAGTCTGAAAGCATTTAGTAAATTCATTTGACGGTAATAAATATTTAAGTATTTGAGTCCCCGACCCCGATTATAAGACTGCCTGTCGGCCTACGACCCTGCAGAGGAGCTTCTTGGCCTGCCAAAACTGAGCTAGTCGAATGTCCAGAGCCGAGTTCCCTGTCAAGACACCACCCTCGGTGTAAGTCTAAACCGATGAACTGTCTCCCGTAACCGCTCTTTCCCAACCTTCCTCCTCTCCTTCTCCCACATCCCTACATCCAGTCTTATTCTTTTTATAACAATGTGTAAAATAGTTTGGTGTGGGGAGTACGTTTCGATGGCAGTTAAGGTTAATTTGAGATAGGAGTTCAGGGCAGTTTATTAAATTATTAAAGATTTACAGGAATATAGTGTCGGCTACTACTAATCAATGTTTATCGTCAATTCGAAAGATTGAAACAATATTTTGCCGCAAAAATGACTGTTTAAACTAGAGTTATCAGCAGTTAGTCATAAAAACTTCATTTCATTAGTAAATTGTTTTAAAAGCCACCCCTACAAAATAATAACCCTTTGACCTCGGGATTAATTCAAATGAACAAATTTTTTTTATTTATTTTCACTTAACTATAACGATTTCTAAAAGTTTTTTTTTGTTTTCAAAATGGTGGAAACCTCTGTGTCAACTATTTTTTGCTGATAGGTTTCAATCCTTATTCCCACCGCAAAAAAAATACACATTGTGACAGCTGTCGTTTCAGCGGTCATTCTCGGTCCATTTGTATTTTTATTTGTAATATTTATATTTATTCATGTATATACTGTGAAAGATTTTTTTAATTTAAACAATCATTGATGTGTTATGTTTTTTTTCCTTACTGATAATAAATAATCCCCATTGGACTAAACATAACAAAAATCATAGTGGAAAAATTCTAAACGATTAAGTCGAAAAAATATGAATACACCAAAAATTTTATAATATTTTTTTAACGTGATAGCATAAAAGCATAACATGTGGTCTACATGTGGAATCAATAATGCGGGTGTCAAAGGGTTAACAGCCTTTCATAGAAAAAATGAGAAAAACAATGATTGTAATTGAGTAATAGAATTTCCTTGGCAGTCGGGAGGGTTGGCCGGAGAGTTAGCCGGTCCGAGGGTAGGTAAATAAGCGATACCGTCGGCGATACAAATGCGACTGCCGTCAGAGCGACCCTCATTCGTCCATTGTCAAGAGCAGGCCGAGGAAATGGCCCCCATTTGCAAAGGTCTTGCTTTTTTCCTCTTTCCATTTGTTCGAATATGTCTTGCTTCGCTTTTTTAGGATTCACAATACTTGCTTTTTTATTCGGTTTTCTGCATATCAGTTTTATTTGTGTTCTTATTGCCCAATGTAAAGCAAAATATAAGTTGTTTGTATCCCGTTCTTAAGAACCGTTTTATATTAATTGAAATAAAAATTTCTTCTAACTTTGGTTAAACTATAAATACTAACTGCTTAACGGTATTCAATTTTTTTTTAAACATTATTATTATTTATTTATTTTAAAGAAAGCAAACATTGCCGAGTTACGAATAACCCGATTTTTTTTTAAATCTCTTACCCCCATCGTAATAAGCGAAAGAGTTTGCTTGTGCAATGATGGGGAGCCGAGGAATTGAAGTCACGAAGCATCGATGGGACACAGATGCGATGGCAACTCAGGCACTGACCAGTCAATAGATAACATTAGTTATATGCGAGTATGTATCTATATAATTTTATTTATATAGGTATCAATATCGCACTGGTGAAAGACCACCACTCGGAATCTAAACGTTGCTTGAAATGGTTTTGGCCATGTTTGGTAACTTGATCTGAATTGCCAGGCACTTCCCAGTATTATTCTTTATCTCCTTCCTCAACCCCACAACATACTCTAATTGGGGATGACATAGTCCCACTGTCTTTAGAGGGTTGGGGGCAATAGGGACTCTTATGCGATATTCAAATGAGAAAAAGGTAAACAACACAGCGGTAGGTTGAGTTATTTACGATGTGGTGTGTCTTTGTTAAAATACATAATATTAAATATGAAGATCACCCCTTAATTACTAAATTACGCCCCTAATAAGTCCAAAGACATGGTCTTTGAAAGAGGAAGAAAATAATGTGCTATATAGTTGTGTAAAAGAATTCAAATATATATTTTTTTAAAGTCGGGGACGCTCCAGAAAGACGTGACACGATCAAGAGAATCAAATACTTATATCAAGGGTTATTTCAAGAGTTAGAATAACAGGAGAGTAGATATGAAACGATATATGAATGAAGGAAAGAGTGTGTGCCGTGATAGAGTTCGGTGGTAGTCTATCGGTCTAGCCTACCTATACCGGTAAACAGCGTGATGGTTAGTTAGTTAGAAGATCACCCCTAAATTAATTATCTATGTAAATGTATACATTTAATTAATATGCATAAACGAGTAAAACCCACTTGTGGTGAAATGTCACAGATTTGCTCTATGCGAGTATAAATTCAACCTTATCGTTATAACGGTTGAAGGTCGATTTTCAAAAGTTCACCATCCTAGACCGAAATAATTGCGGGAATGAGAGATTAGCTAAACAGGTTTATTTTTTTCATTAGCATCTATACGAGTATAAATAAACATGTGAAATACAAAATAAGGTATTAGTATACAAATTTTTACGGAATATAGTTTAAAATACAAAATGGTACATGCATTAGTCATTATATTTTGTAAACAATTTGATCTTTTTGTGTTTTTCTTAGTCCTTCTCACTGGGGGGTCCTGTGCTGAAGCGGACTAGAGTTATTTACTCTGTTTTTATGTAATCGGGTGCATCTCCTATGCCGTTTTTAAGGTTGTTTCATTGACCTCTTTCAGCCAGACTTGTACTCATTAAACTTTTCAATTTGTTTTATTTTGGGGGTGGATGTTGTGGAATTTTGCCGCAAAATATATGTAGTTTCTTTGTCCGAAAGTGGTTTTATAAAAAGGGATGTATTTTATGTCATTTTGATTAGATCCAGTGTCATGAATGGGTGGGTTACATTTTTGCCATTTAAGGTATCAGTTTCCTCCTTCAAATAGTCGTTATTTTGAAGTATTCGCTTTTACACAGTGTTTAATATTTTGTTGAAAATAAGGTTTCATAGAACTCGGTTTTAAAATCATTTCACTCGTAAAATTTTAAGTGTCCTCCCAGATAAGTGCGCTTATAAAAGTTTAATGTTCGCCTTAATGTGGAAATCACTTTTATGTGTCATGTCTTAACACTTTACACACATAGAATTTGCCATATGTGAAAGACGCTATTGTATGGAGAAAAAAACCAACTTCAAAGTATTAAGGTCGATTCACATCTAGCAGCACCGCGCAGTGCAGACACGTACAGTGGCAGACACGGCGAAATTAGTTGCTTACTTTATCTATGAACGCATTCACGACCGGTGTAGTGTGAATACTTCTTTCTGTGCCGTGCCTGCCACTGTACGTGTCTGCACTGTACGGTACCGGTAGTTGTTTAAAGGTCTATTCACAACTTTGTGAGTGCGTTCGTACGTCCGTGAACTTATTAAAATTAGAATTGATCAATTCCGGACAAGCGATAAAGTACAGGTTGGCAAAATAATGTAGACGAAAACTGAGGGCATTGCGATCGCTTAAATGATTTTAAACGGCAATACCAAGAAGGTTGAAACGAGTTAAAAGGAAAAATTATAAAACTTTAAAAATCAGCATGGTTCAAGTGAATATTTTTCACATCAATATCAAATGGTGTTTAGAAACTAGTGGTACTTCCTGAAAGGAAGTGATTCTACATCACATTCTGAACAAATTACATTTTCGAACATGTTATTTTTTAATCTTGGCGAGATAATGAGGTTGTCTCCCAATTGTTTTACTTTTGTTGAACATGAATTATATTTAAAAAGTTAATAAGGACAATAAAATTTGTTTTTCAATAACCTCAAAAATTAGTTATGTGTTTTCAAAGTGAACTTGGGAAAAGCGTATAGCCGTGACGTCACGACTCACAATTCAGTACAATTCATAATTCGAATGGCAGTAACAGATACTACCGCGCCTATGAAATCTATGGCCTCGCCAATCATTTTAAGAACCGTCACATCACCCACTTAGCATTTTGACGGCTTATATCTTCGGTACTTTTCTCAATCTTCCCTCATATATTAGTTTTCTTTTTCATATTGTTAAATGTTAAATCAATATATTTATTTAGAAAACTATGTGGAAGAAGCGCGCACTTTGCATATAAAAAATAAAGAAATTAAATCAATTAAGAAAACATTGTCAGTTAAATACGAGGAAACACATTATAAATGTGAAAACCTCACAGAATTCTAAAATTTTAATTGTTTTCTAACTAAATTTGGTTTTACCGATAATAAATCATTATTTTTTTTTAAAACCTGTCCAAATTGAAAAGGAGTGTGAGTAAATACAATCATGAAAATAAGTCAACACAATGTGGATTAACCACAGTTTGAAAATGGCCTTAAACGCCGTAACAGCTGTCATAATAATAAAAAAACTAACAATACTTAACAATAACATTATTAAATTTGATTTAATTAAAAATTAAATGGAGTTCTAGGAATTAAACACAAAAACAATTAATAGGCAACTAATGTTATCGTGTCTGTACTGTATTGTTCTGCTCTGCGCAGCGCTGGTAGATGTGAATAGACCTTTAAATATGGAAATAAGTAAGTTAAGTTACATCCCATGATTTTTCACGGAAACTACCCTTTTCACAGTATTTAGCATTTTCCAACTCTTAACACTATTAACAAAGTGATTTTTATTTAGAAAAATGTTAACTGTTTACGGTGAGAGAGTATTATTAATTCACGTAGCTTTGTCTGAATACAATAGCGTAATCCTTCTGCTCAAGCACGCTACATCATTGCAACTTGCAACTTCTGACGCGCCTATCCGGGCTGTCCTTGGCTAATTCTACTTTCAATTGAAGTACAACCTTCTAGTCTGGCATTATAATAGAGTGATTTTAAAAGTTGACTTAATCCCGAAGGTATCAAGATGTTTTATGTATTCTATCTTCTTTTGATACCCTCTCCCATCGAAGTTTGACTATCATCAAGACAACATTAATCTTGTAGACTTCAAAAACTCTATTACACAAGTTCACTTGAGGTGAACCTTCACAAGACCGCGCTATGTAAATTAACTGTTATCATTATTAGATAAATTATTGTTCACTTTATTTTGAACACAGTGATAATTGGCAATCGTAATCCATGATAATACACTCCAGGGTTCATGGAGTGAGGTTTGTCCAGGTCTTGGCGGCAGATGCGTCTGCCCACGAATTGTATTGTGGGCCGGATCGTGAGAGGCCAGTTGACGGAGACCCCCTGAAGTCTCCACCCGGACTCTCTAGACCCATCGCCTTACACCGAAGTGAGACGGATGGATTAATAAGAACGTCACTCCTGGACAAACTGACCTCCTGATTTCCATCACGCTTCATACCCTTTCCTTCTCATTATTTTCCTTAAAAAGACTTTCCACGCAGCATCCCCAAAGATGACATAGGACCTGAGGGAAATATTTTTTTCTAAAGGCTCATGTGCGTTAAGTTAATGTAAAAAAAATTAATAATAAGATTTTTAATATTTCTAAATGTGTCAGTCCTGTAGCCAATATGATAGTCCCAGTGTCGCCCTGGTAAAAAATCATCGTTCAGAATCGAAACGTAGATCATTTGATATTTAGATTGTATGAGAACGTGAACTTCATTAGTTAGAAGTCAAGTGGGGGATAATTCACCTATTTGGTCCCCTTTGAATAAATTACACTCTTACTACATAGAACGGGTTCAGCAAAAAAATCTTAGGTATATATATTTTAATCTCAAAATTCCAATTGAAAATATTACTTATTTCAGACCTAGTTGTATTGTATAGAATCATTAACCACCTAATTGACAGCCCTGCCATCATCGTCACTATTAAATTCCATGTACTGGCGAGGAAAACAAGACAAATTATAACATTTTTCTGCAGCACGCACACAACCAAATATCAGTCACACTAACTAACATATAAGAAGCACGAGCTGAGCAACAAGTTTGGAGGTATTGTTGATATATTTGCTGACACCGTTTATAAAATAAGGCGACATCTATACCAGCACTTGAATCGTACAATTAATTATTGTGACATGGATAATGTAGCGTTAATGATTTGTGATAAAATATTGTTTTATTTTATGTTACTGTTAAACGTTTTAAAAATATTGTTTAAATTCTCTATGCCTTTTTAAATTTCAAAATGTCATAATACCACTGAAATTCCCTTTGCGGTAGTCTCATAAAAAATCCCGTTCAACGAAATAAAATACACTTTCCGGTCACGGTGTCATGACATTACGAACTATTAACCTTTAAACATTGCATCATGAGTCGTGAGCGAAAAAAAAACTCCCATCGCTGTGGATCAGATGCGTTTAAAATTAAGTAAATACTGTATACTTGTATTATATATATTATAATAGGTTTGTTTGTGGGGTTTCACTAACTGCTTTGCCTTATAAAACCATTATTGTCGTGCAATTTGGCGAACTTACGGCGCCCAGCCAGGTATGTAATTGAGCCAACCGTATTTGCTGCTCTGGGGCAAGTACGCCGCGGCTATTACTTAAGTCGGTTGAATAACTGCAAAGCCAATATTAGCGGCCAACGACTTTCCTAAATATTTGCTGACAAAGTTAATCTTATCGATCTACCGAGGCTCTGTACAGTGGGGGCCTTCTGAAAAGAACAGTTTTCCATTACTGTTAGTATTCATATATAAAAATTTAAAAATTCACGCACACCTCTGTTATTCCTATTCTTGACATAACCTGGCTCAAGGGTCTTTCAAGAATATCCCTGATCTCTTCTTGCATACATCAAATTTAATAATGTTATTAATTTCTGCAGGTATTTTTAGTTTTTTATTATTGTGACAGCTGTTTCGGCGTTCAAGGCCATTTTCAAACTGCGGTTAATCCACATTGTGTCGACTTTTTTATACGATTTTATTTACTCCTACCCAAATCTAATTTTGACTGGTTTATAAAAATAATGATTTAGTATCGGTAAAACAGATTTAGTTAGAAAATAATTAAAGTTCTCTATGCTGTAAAGTTTTTTAAATTCATAATGTATTTTCCCCTTATTTAAATGACAGTGTTTCCTTAACTGATCGATTTAAATGTGTTATATTGTTTTGAAAGTGTGAACATACCGAGAATGCGCCGTTGAGGTGATTTTCCCACGAAAACGGCGCTGTAGAAGTAATTAAAATATTATTAAGTGGTAAATAAATAATTTTCCTTTATAAATTAATGTTATATTTGGATCATTCGTTCCTTTATCAATTTCCAATTGTTGAAGTAAATTTAATATGAGACCATTTCTTTGATAATACCACTTGATACTACGTATATCTGCGATACCTCTTTTCTCCGTACTTCTACTTTACATATAAAAATCATAAACCCAATTGTCCCTTTTCAAATTTTTTAATTACACTTATATCGGAACTATTTTCGGGAATTCTATTTAATAATTACGTAATTTTCATTTGTACTCCATCCACTGCATTTTAATCCTTTCTTTTTAATTTCAAGAAGTCCATATTATTAACAAATTGTTTTTTTTATTTTTTTTATTTCTGGTGTTGAGAAATTCTTTCCAGAGAGCGATGCAGCAAGTTTTAAGAGAATTATTCATTGTGAAATGTTTAGCCTTCGTGCAACTTTCAAATACTGTTTACATAAATGAAAACTTGTTTTCTCAATAAATAAAATGCCAATGACAGTATTCTATTCTTTGGTAGACATTGTGATTTGTTGACTAATTAGAATGCTGTCATTCAATAATATAATTATGACAATAATTTTATATTCAAATGCAAGTGTGTTGTGGGAGACCTACCATAAAATGAGCAATGCAGCGAAAGATACCTTCTCTAAACTGACGATTTCACTTATATTCTGTATGCCAAATGAAAATCAAGTTTTAGGTGAAATATTTTAAGTAAAATTATATATGTTATTTCTATAGTAAAGGAAATGGACAACATTTCCTCTTATTTATCTCCTACAACATTGATAACAAAGGTCACGGTTCACTCTTTAATATCCTTAAAAAGGTCCCCCATTGAAATTCTTGTGTGGGTTTATTATAATGAATAAATATAGTTTTTTTTTTATTAATTGATAAACTAAAGTTTTTAAGACAAGATTTTTGTGCATAGCGCAAAGGGCAACAATTATTTTTATAAACAATAATTTTTAACCTGAAAAAACCTTCCGAGAAAAGATAAATGTCGCCGACAGGACTCGTAGGTAATTGTAGGTATTTATTATTTTGGCACTACAAAATGTCAACTATTTCAACACCAAGCCACTGACATTTTTTATGTGTTCTTCACATTCTGGCTTTCACATATTCGCGTTTCACAGTTCGTTTTAAAGTAACAAGGCCAATCATCATGTTAATTTTTAAAAACTTTCGTGTAATGTAAAATAAATTCAGTCAAGTAAATGAAACTATCATATACTAATAGTAATAAGGCCAAAGAGCCGCAGTACTAGTTAGTTAGAAACATGAGGGGTATTGCTATTAGCCCCAGCTAGTTAGAGGATTACGAAAGAATCCATTAAAAAAAAGTATTTAAAAGTGTAAAATTTGAACTGGGTTTTTCTTTTAAATTTAAATATATCTCACATAAACTTTCAGAAAGACAAACAATTAATCGCGTACCATGTAATCTTCATTGCACAGCGTTAAATAAAAATAAAATGTTTGAACATAAAATTATCCTAGAATATGATGTAGAATCATCTCCTTTCGGAAAGTACCACTAATTTCTGAACACTATTTGCTTAAAGTATATCCACGTTGTGTTTTTAAACTTATTTTTATTATCCTACGCGCCATCTTTGTGTTGCCATTTAAAACCTTTGAAACCATCGAAGCGCTCTCAATTCTCAAACGTCATACTGTAATGCATGTACATATTTAAAAAGGGAAATCGATAGCTTTTTCAAAATATTGCTGTAATCCGTGTTCGTTTTACATTTTGTTTGTTCCCACTTACAATCTGTGTCACAGCAAAACCATGGTAAACGAATTGCTTTCCAAAAAAAAACCCTCAGCACGGCATCTTAGAATATGGTATCGGTCCTGATGAATTCATCAGGGCCTCCTGAATGGACTTAGCACCTGTTTAAGAATAATTTAAAAATGTAATAATAAAAATGAATACGTTTTTCGAGACGTTACTGTACACTGTAAATAAGCTTTCCGATACTGTCGTCAGCCTTTCCCGGTTACTTCACGAGGCCAGTCCCGTGTATGATGAAATTATTGAAGAATTTCACCGTTAAGTGTTTTCTGGGAAAAGGTATCGCTCTCGAGGCAAAGGGAAAAAACTTTCCACTCCCATAAAGATTTTACGCAAAGTTTCATCCCTAACTCGGTACGGCTACTTACATTTCGCTGGAGGAATGCTCAAATCGATGTAACTTCGTCTAAAACTTTTATTAATATCATCCGAAGCACGTTTTTTTTCTTCCGCGTAGAAAGGCTTATAAAAATCCTGGTTTTACTGGCCCGAGATACTTGTAAGAAATACAAGGTGTCCGGGGGTAAAGTGCAGTAAATTTGCGATGTGATTCTACATTATAGGACAAGCATAATACATATTCCAGATTGGAAGACCGCTTGTCAGAATCGAAACATCTCTTGAAATGGCTTTAACCGTATTTGGTGACCAGATCTGATTAGTCAGGTACTTTTTCCAACCTTCCTCGTTCCCAGCTCTTTCGCTTCACCAATTCCTTCAGCCTCACAACATATCTAAATTGGTTGTGCCATAGTACCTCTGGCTCCGGAAATTTCAGGGCAGTTGGAACTCTTGTGCGGTATTCACAATAAAAACGATTTTTTTTTGTTGATCAATCGTTTAAACGTATTTATCGGATAAGTTCGACCTAATACTACAGTTTTTAGTAGTATGTGATATAGAATCATCCCCCCCCCTTCATCCTTTCAATCAATTTAGAATATCAATTTTTGTGGATTAAGTTCCGCTTAACAGAGAACGAGTTATAAAAAATGTCAACAGGGTGAACAAATGTCATTGAAATGTCAAACGATCTATTTATCGCGATTCAAATATAGAATCAAAACATGTTTTTGTACGTTTGAAATAAAACTGAAGAAACCCTGATTTATTTTACTTATAAGCTACGTTTTGTTTTTTTTTCACCAAAGAGAAACGTCAAATGTACGTCTATGAAAATGAGAGAGCACTATTTTATTTTCCATGAAAGTGGGCGGGCACTATTTTATAGTCTACGAAAGTAGTCGGGCACCTCCATAGAAAATTTTGAATGAAAAAACTTGGAAACAGGCAAACAGGGCGAATGCTCAACAAAACACTTGGCTGATCGGTGCCTCAGATTGATCATTCGAAAAGTTGGGAAGAACAGCCGTTAGTCTTCTATTAATGAAAAGTTTTTGCACTTTCCCCTGGACACCTTGTATAAGTGCCTACGTTCTTATTGAGTGATCAACCTGGGTAATTCTTGCATGCAGATTTAGTTTAATTTACTTTATGTTAGCCTAAAAGTTTTACGGCTAAGGTAAATTGTCTTTTTACTACTGTTTCAGGTTTTAACTTTTAACTTGGGCATATTTTATACTGCGCGGTCGCTAGTATAAGGATTTTAATTGAATTGTGCCCGCTTTGAGTAACAGAGTTTACTACAAACTCTACAAAATTAAGTGTGGGCCAACCTGTAAAATCTGAATAATAAACCACCTCAGATTCAAAATTTTGACTTTTTTATGGAAAACTTGTTACTTATAGCATATATTCGGCTTCACCCGAGTTTGAACACAATTTTATCAAAACATTCGTTCTTATTGCACAATGATACTTCTCGCGTCCTGTTAATTAAATTTAGATTTGATTTATGAAAATTGTTTGTCCACAAATTTCAAAGAGTTGATGCTGAGCAAATTTCGTGGCAAATACGTGAGTTTTTATTGAGACGATTATATTTCTTTCATTTACAGTCAAATTGAATTTTAAAAGCCCCGTAGCCCATGATGTAAACAA
The DNA here is from genome assembly GCA_022606495.2 of Halesus radiatus. NCBI lineage: Eukaryota > Metazoa > Arthropoda > Insecta > Trichoptera > Limnephilidae > Halesus > Halesus radiatus. The sequence goes on along the minus strand of JAHDVE020008675.1, from coordinate 32,026 downwards.
CGCTGCATGCTAAAATTAATAGCTTTTTATATTTTTTATTGTTTAAAATTATTTTACAAACAATGGGAATTTGCACCGGCTAAGCTCCTGCAAGTAGCTTGTCAGCAGGAGTTTAGTTCAACAATATTATATAATACAACAATAAATAAAAAATCATTATTCTAATAGTAGTACTTAATTTTTTTTTTTAATATGAAAACAGTAAGACAGTTTTGCTATATTGATAACAGAATCCAATTCCAAAATACCGACGAAATATAATTGTCAAAATATCAGCAAGTATTATACCAGTTGAGAAATACAAAAACAATTGTACAGTTTTGTCACAGTGAGATGAGATTAGACTCTCAATATAATGGTAACACTTAAATAATTTTTAAGATATCCGCGGACATCAAGGAGATACACAATCAAGTAGATAATCATATTTTTTTAAGACAACACAAGAAAAAAACGAAATAACATCAGCACATAAGGTCACTTTCCAAATTACAATACTTTAACATCAGTGAAGTTAACCTAAAAAATATTGAGAGAAAAATCTATGCAAATTTCATGACGATTGCTTCAAAGTAACAATATTGATCAATGCCAGATTGAAGCGATCTCTACCTTATCATCCTCGTCACTGAAGAAGTTTTTTGTCTTTTATTTTATGATTTTCCTATTAATTCCATGATTTTTCAATTACTCGTTAAATCATATTACCTTCGAGATCGCGGAAAAAATTCGCTTAATTATTTTACCATTATAGTTCTAGTATTTTAATTTTCTTTGTTCACGGACGTTCTAGCCATTGGACAAATTAATTTATTTCGACACAGCCAAGTCACTGGTTTCCTAGTGGATGTCAATGACACCCAAAGTTTCAGTTGCGTTTAGCTGCACTCCTGCAGAAAATATAACGACATTCAATGTCAACACAATCATTGTAGGTATTATTACTTAGATGATCTCCATGGCACCAGATTTTTTGTAAAATATTTAAACTTAACGGGACACGACTTGCGGCCGTTCTTCCCAAGATTTCGAATGATTAATCTGAGGCACCGATCAGATATTTGTTGAGCATTCGCTCTGTTTCCCTGTTTCCAATCATCTTTCATATACTAAATTGTTTACGGAGGTGCCATGGACTATAAAGTAGTGTCCGCCCACTTTCATAAACATATATTTGACATTTGACGTTTCTCTTTCATAAAAAAACGAGAAAAAACGTAGCTAACGAGTAAAATAAGTTAGGTTCTCTTCAGTTTTATTTAAAACATACAAAAAAATATGTTTTGACATTCAAAAACGGAAATAAATCTTTATTATTCAATATTTGAATCGCGATAAATAGATTGCGAACCAATAATAACGTTTAACATTTCACTGACATTTGATCACCATGTTTTGACACTTTTTATAACTAGTCCTCTATTGAGCCGAACTTAATCTCCAAAAAATGCCAGAAGGTAGACGTTTATAAGCCTTTATCCGTACTACACAAAGCAGAAAGAATGTTTGCTGAAGCATCTAAAACTATCGAAAATGAGCTCTGGCGTCATGAAACTTACACTTTTCAAGTGATTTCTAGGCCAACTCTACCGTTTGAAGCGTACGGTGTCATTTCCATCATTAGCTATGGAGCTTAGAAATATAATTTTAACCCTTCCCTTGACATGTCAAATCAGTCAAATCAGGAAGGGTTGTCTATCAAAAAATATTGCAAGACACCATTTTTTTGTTGTTCAGTAACAAAAAAAAATTTTTTTTTTAAAGTGCGAAACCGTGCAATAACTACTAGTATCTCTTATTACGGAAACTTCACTGGTAAATCACAATGCGGGAAGATTTCAAATGGAAGTGTTGCAACTCGTGCGAAACCGGGTGGTAGTTAGACATAGAATTTGTACATTTTATCATCGTAGCATATGTCCGTGAGACGTAATCTAAATCCGCCTTATTAAAATATAGTTAGCAAACTGATTGCGAAAGTAAAGTCATTAAATAAATATTACATAGCCGTTGTGTTTTATACAATACCGACCTCAGAGCGTATGCCACAGACATGTTGAATAGCTGTCAGTAATTATATTGAATTTCATTTCTCAGGATTATTTCCGTGCGTTATGCGGTCAGGTTAACTTACTTATCACTTCACAGCACTTTCTAAGGTGACATTGCAAAATCTGTAATGGGCTCGAATATCAATTTATTTTAAATATTCCAACGGGAGATCCTCTCGTACAGAGAAAATGAAAAAAAGAATTGGCTAAAACTGCGAAATTATTTAACGGCCTCCGTGGTTGAGCGGTTACGATAAATAGATTCGGCTACGAATCCGGAGGTCGCGGGTTCAAATCCCGGCGTGCGCATATAAATTTTATTTCATTAATTTGTGTTATTTCACAATTTATTCATTTAAAATAACGTATAGTGTATTTGCGGCACGTTCTAGAGTGGTAGATACTTTCAGTATCGCCCTGGCGAAAGACCACCATTCACATCGATGCATTGCTTGAAATGGCGTTCGGTGAAAAGATCTGAATAGCCAGATGCTTCCCCACCTTCCTCTTTCTCATCTTCTTCCCCTCCCCATGCCCGATTGGGTGTTTCATAGAAACATAATAAATACAGCGATAAAAAAGGTACACATGAAAAAAAATTATGCTTGGAGGTTAATCAGCCAACCTAGAGCCATAAAGAGCTTCTTCCTCTCTTATAGAATTGATTATGGTCAGATATGGCTTTTCTTATTTAGTCCCTGCTTCTTATTCGTCTTACGTTGTTGTTACGAGTTTCCTTCTCACTACTTCTCGGCTACTCGCGCAGCTGCGTCTTGACCGCGCTCCCTAGTAATAATTATAATCTGTAACTTAGCTAATCAGCAAATCCAGAATATATGATGGCATATATGTGCGTGAAAACTTCAACCGTAGTCTTCGCCACGACTTGTTCAAAATACCGCACCGTAGATCAGATGTTCTAGCACAGCACAGCATAACAAGAGCAATGATGCTATTGAATGAAATTTCTAAAACGGTGGGTATATTAATTACTCTTTAAATAATTTTAAACCTTTTTTATTTACCTATATTTTCAAATGTTGAGAATGTTAAAATAAGAAATCTTGTACTGTAAATGGATGAGTAATCTACCGTACAATAATTAAAAATAAAAACATCAAATGTCATTATTATAATAAAATATATGTATAATAAAATATATGTATAATAAGATATAAGTATAATAAAACCTATAGCATTCAAAAACAACTTTTTCAAATTCCTTGTAAACCTTCCTTCAAACTATAACGTTTTAAGAGAATTTTTGAAGAGCTCTAACACTTTCGATCTGCTATCAGAATATCGTGTAAAGTGAGATCTGGAGTTCTCTCTTTCTGAAACACATGTCCGACCTTAAGAGAAAGGGAGATAGAACGTGTATTATGAAGTCCGTCATTTGGTTCCCGATACGGAACAACTAGAATCAAAGGGTGTAAATATCTACTTGAGTTTTTGAGTAAAGATGTCATGATTATAGCCAAGCAGGAGCGGGCATCCGAAGAACAAAGAGATAGTGTACAAATCTTTGTTAACACTTGATTTTATTTTAATGTTCGTTGAATTATAATTTGCAACACTTTTCTACAAACGAGATTAATTCTGATTTAACACTTGATCAAATTTTTGAGCATTGATTCAGATTAAATCATTATCTAATTAATTCGATTGAAGGTCTCTAGGTAGCGTTTCATCGCGCATAGTTGCACAGCAAAAATCTCGCTCACGAAATGCCGGCTTTAATTTCGTAATTGTCTTTGCTATCAACCCTTTCAAGGTTCGATTTTTCCCCAACAAGTCATTCCCAAAATAGAAACTTAATTTAATTAAGTTAATAACCTTAAAGGCGTTGTGATTCCAAGGATATAGATTATATATTATAGTAGAAAAAAGTTTTTAAACATCACGTATTGGGAACAATACATAGCCCGTGCTATTTATCCATTACTTGTTTTAATTTAAAATTAAATTGATATCTTGAAAACAATAATATTGTTTCTTCCTTTTTCGTAAGAGACTTCCATCTTTAATTTGTTAGCGAAAGCTCGAACCCAAACTAAATCGCTATACAAATCCACTTTATATAGTAAATCTTGACTTAGTTCATTATTTTAATTTTTATATAAAAAAAATATAAAGAATGATTTTGCATTGTAAGTTAACAACCCATTAAATCTCCAAAATAATACTCATTAATTGTTCAGATTTATGGAATAAACTGTCAACAGAGATAAAAAGTGTTTTTTTTTTTTGTTGCATATTCTTCTTTTTCAAATATGTTCTGTATGGATAAAGTTAGTTTCTGGACAGGTTAGGGTAGGTTTTAAATCATAGGGAAGATAATTACATTTTTTTCTGAATAATTGTTCTGTATTAATTAATCGATTAGAGGGTTAAAACGTCCATTGACAGGTCTGAAACGGAACAAATTGTTCGCTAGAAACCAACAATCCAATCAACTGTTTCAGGCTGCTATGTACTGACTTGATAAACCGTTAGAGATGTGTTGTGAACGCAAATGTAAACACGAAGTAAGGTAAATTTTCCCTTACTTCAGGTGAATGATCAAACCAGCGTAAAATCATAATCTAACCTAACCTAGTTAACCCTGCTTTTTTATCATTTTTCATGACTTCTCTTTTCAAAAGTGTGCCCAATTGTCCGCTTACCTTAGATTTCATCACAGCAAGTGCCGAATACCTGGGAAGAAGCCGTGGCTCCCTAGGGCGAAAAATCGCCTCGAAGGCGCTGTACAAATAATGTATGCGTTTGCCGTCATATTGGACGAAAGGTGCTTGTTTTTTTCCAAAATTATTCCTCAACGGCTGACAAAATTATTTTGTCCCGCGATAAACTGTTGAGGAATTATTTTGAAAAAAAAACCACTTTTTGGCACCTTTCATCCAAGATGGCGGCTAATATCTATAATTATCAGGGTCCAACAATATGAAATCATTAAATCTTTTCGCCCACCATTTGCAAGGCAAGAGCCTTTTTGTCTCTGCTGGCTGGGCTACTATCTCCATTGGTTTTATTCAGTTTTACTCGTCAACCAATCGGCGAAATATATCTTATATTTTTGCCATTCCACAGATGTAAAGGGGTTGAAGAACGCTGATATCACACTACTAGGGATTTTCTGTTCAGTGTTGGAATATTGATAGATTCCGATATGAAAGTGAAGTGGTTTAAAACCACATACTAGCGATTAAATTAATAGCTGTTAATGATGCACGCATTGATAAGACTGTATATGTACATATCATGAATTGAATTTAATTGTTTGAGGATGTTCTACGTTTTTCCATCCTGTATGTGAACGTATTCGGAAATCGACTTCGTTGCATGCGTTTTCCCGCGATATTGAGCAATCTATTCAGCATATTAGATTTTAATTAATTCCCAAACCCAATAAAATATTGATCATAAGCAATTTTATACCATGTCTTTATGTTCCGTTTATCTCTTACTATGGCAATATTGAGGGTATCTATCACTCTGTACATCGATTCATATATGTTATACATATATTTTCGTGATTTTTAATCCATGCATGTTAATATGCATTAACTTCGTGTTATATACCCAGTGGCGGCTCGTGACCTTTGGGTGAGCTAGAGTGCTAAGATTGACAAAATACGACGTTATTGATGTTGTTGAAGCCGAAAATGATTTTTTTTTTATTTTTAAAAATTTCAATTTTTGTATGGAGATTTACTTTTTTTTGTTATTTCCACACAAAAAATTGAAATTTTTTGTCTTCAACAACATCAATAACGTCGTGTTTTTCAATCTTAGCACTCTAGCTCAATCAAAAGTCACGAGCGGCCACTGTTTATACCTAATCTCAGCAGATTGTAATATGACAGATTGAGTATTCCACCATCCGCCCAGTCCTGCTGGGATACAAACTCAAATAAATTTGCCCTCAACACATTTTTAATCGTATTTTTATTAGATAGAAGAAATACAATAAACTACTAATACAGTTTCGTCAAAATACCGCAAACGTGCGACATTAATGCCTCTAGCAGCCCGCATTGTGGCCCTTCCGGACTATGTTGCTGCAAATAATTGAATTTTTATAGTAATTTATAAATATTTTAACAAAATATTGATTTCAGCAAATCTCTGTAAATAGAGTTTATTTAATTTAATATAATTTATTTACGTAATCTAAAGAATATATTTCATGCAATATCCATTAAAATATATGAAAGAAAACCAACCCGTAAAACTCGCGCCGCTAGATGGCAGTAATTCCTATGTTGCATGTATGACAAATGTCAGAAGCTGGGCGTATTACTGTTCCACAATATTTGGATAAAGTGATTTTTTTATATGAATACCACAAGATTCCCAACTGCTCCCAACCGTCTGGAGCCAGTGAGATTATGGCATTCCCAATTGGGGAATGTTGTGAGGCTGAAGGTATTGGGGAGGGGAAGGAGAAGGTGAGAAGAATGTGGGGGAAATTACACAAAGAGACTGTGATTTGTTAAGAAATATGTTGTTTATGTTTATTCCACACGATAACAACATCGTCGTATTTAAAATTTCGGAAAAAAACTTCCTTGTCTGAATGTTAAAAAGTCTTAAAGACGTGGGTTATTACTGTTTCACAATATGATAGAGACGTTCTTCAACTATTTTTTTTTTAATCTTTCAAAGTCCCAATCATGTCTGATTAGGTCTAAAAGGGATCGAAATGACAATCTAGTCTCCTTTAATGGAAGCAATCTTCCCAACAAGCCCTCCATTGATATGCTTGGTGTAACCCTAAGTGACCAGCTCAAGTATGGGGGCTCCATTGAAGCTAGACTAAAGTTAGCCTCTCAGAAGCTGGGCGTACTGTACAGAGCCCGCAGATACTTTAAGAGTACACAACTGCCGTATAAATCGCAAGTGCGCTCCACCGTAGAATTTGGCAACCATCTCTGGTAGGGAGCCCCAAAATATCTGAAAAATCCTTGACTCTGTGCAGAAACGGGCAGTACATTTAGGCTGTGGAATGATTTGTCGGCCTCTGTGTTTCCTCCCTCCTACAGCATGGGTCTCTTCAAGACCCAGATCCACTCCTTCCTATCCTCTAAAATACCCTCCACACAGCATCCTCAAAAGATCACAGTCCTTGAGGGAAATTATTTCCCTCTGTGCCCCCTGTAAAAAAAATAACACATTTACAAATATGCGTAAGAAACAGTTTCGTAACAGGCCAACTAATTGCAGATAAACCAAAAGCATCAAACCCATTAAACAATGCGTGTATATCGTCAACCAACAACTTAAAAATCTTATCAGAGACCTAAAAACCTTTTATGGAAATAATATTGCCGCCATACGAGAACAGATACGCCAGAGTTGAGTTGTTGCTTCACTGACACAAATACCAAAGTTGTATTATGATAAAATTATGAAGGAGAACTGTGGCTTCGGTACTCTAATTGAATATACATAGCTACAGGACAATACATGACTTTGTCTAATGGACTAGACTACGAATTATTGTCAACTCCACAGTGTACAACGAGCCATAGATAATGTAGAAGAAATGTCATAGACACAATAGATACCCTCATAGACAAATATGGTAGATTGAGATCACAAGCGTCGTCACAACTGCTTGGCTTTGAAGTTCGTTAAAACAATGAACATTTGTTTTATATATGCTTATGTCTACTAATTCGGTATGTATATATAATATGACATACTGAGAGACTCTTTGCATTGGGAGGCAAGTCTCACTGCTTGACTTATAAGATACTTAAAGCAATTATCATTTGTCATAGGTCATAACAATCTATGTGTCTGCTAATTCTGTGATGTTTGTGTAGGCACAGGAAAATCATTTTTAGGAGATTCTTGCTTGTGTGGTAGTGTACGAAACTAGTTCGAACCAGTTTGAACCACTATCGGTGTGCAGAGATACATTCAAAAGTGCGCTCTTTAAAACGATTTGCCTGTTCGTATTGAGGTGCATTCAGAGGCCCTTTTATATATTGGGGTTTTTACGATGCTTGCATGTGAATAAAGCAAGAAGTATGTGCCAAGACCGAGTTTTTTGGCTGTCTTTCCTCCCTGCCTAGCCCTGCGAAGAAACAACGTGATTGTTAGTTAGATTTTTTTTCTAGGCAATGTTGACTCAAGCAATAAAAGCGACCTTTCTAGTGCCTGTCATTGGGTAGAAAAAGACTGCTGGGTGTTTTTATTTTACTCTCGTCTGAATGCGGCTTTCCACATAAGCAAAAATGCGACGTGATTGCGTAGTTTATAAACCCTTCTGTGTCCGTTACAAGTGTTTTTTTGCCAAAATTAGCTAACCCAATTTTTTGCAGTATTTCTCAGAACCGTCCTGATAACACCATATGTGTATCCTGCTTTTACTTTAGCAAATATATACACAACTCCAGATAACAAAGGCGGTCGTGCAGATAACGTAGAAATTTATTTTTTTATTGTTATGGACAATTCAGATTTCTCTGTCGCCATTACGAAAATATGGTTGGTTTAGGATAATATTCAAATTTACGATCTATCACTTAGAGTGGGCAACTAATTGATTGGTTTTAGGTGGAAAAACCTTGCGATTGACATAATTTATGGTTTGCGCAAGGTTTTGCGAGCAATTTAGTTTTTGATAAACGATTGGGCGTGCCAAATATCCGATATCTTTTGGAATAACAAAATCGTTTTGCCGAAATTTATTTGCCGATTAAATATCCAATTATGTAAGTGGGTCCCACAAAATCATAATAGTTTATTCGTCGGCTATCTTCGGCGGAAAGCATGGCTAATGCTGTTTGTGTAACATTTCTAACGGTTTCATTGGTTGGTCAATGAAACTCCGACTAAAACCTTTCTGTTTGTAAATTGTATTTAACTAGAGACATTTATTTATTTATTCTTAAATTTAAATATAAAAACAAAAAGTTTAGCCACTCATCTCACTAGGACAATTCTGTGTTGAGATGAGCGGCTTTACAAATTAATAATAGTCAGTAAATAGTAATAAGTATTTAATAATACATATATAATATTAAGTAAATATTAATTCGTAAATTGTAATAAGTACATAATAATAAAAATAGGTAAATAATAATGAGTAAATAAAATTATGTAAATAGTAATAAGTACATAATAATAATAATAGGTAAATAATAATAAGTAAATAAAATTATGTAAATAGTAATAAGTACATAATAATAAAAATAAAAATTGCTAAATAATAATATTAATAATAATAATAGCATTAGTTTAATTTATTTTATGTTATTATTAACTATTATATTTATCATTTTATTTTTAATTATCATTTCTAATATGAAGGTAATAAATTGCACATATTTTATGTAATATGGCACATTGGGTCTGCACCATCCACCCAGTCCCGCTGACTTAAATAAAAATAAAATTACTATTAATTTATTCTAGAGGAAGTTTGGCAGGGGAAGAAAGGGGCAAAGATAAAGGTTGGAAGTACCAACCAGGTCATGCAGTGCATATGTTATTTCCTTGCATTGTGGAATACTTTGAGGATAAATTATGATTTTTTACATGAGGGAGGTTCTTAGAACAACCAACTGGAATAGGGCATCTGGAAAGCGGGGAGGTGAAAGATTACAGATTCCACGACTCGATTTACGCTAAACTGCCTTTAAATGGAGGAATAATAATACTTCGCGTTATTTATTCCCTTTATAGCTCATAACGCTAACATCTACCTCCAAAGACCATTATCTGCTCTGATAGAGATACGACTTTTTGCCATTTCCCAGCAGAGATTTCTCTCAAATAACCTCGCAAATCCATACCGCTTTGTTAAGTTTTTGTTCGTTTTGACAGCGGTTATATAATCATGACTAGTAAAGAACGTGTTATGTCACCGTCAAATCATGAGGTCGATCCGTGAGTTTAGACGTATTGGCAGTTCGCTCTTTGGGACGTGTTAGTTTTTTTTTGCCTGCTCGTTCATATAACATTATGTTTTTTGGCTTTATTAAAAAAATAGGTTGTTTTTACATTGTTTGTATCCCCAAGGTTGTACGTTTTGCGACGATCTCATTTATCTGATTTCACGTAACGAGCGTCCTCGGCGTGATAGAGAAAATAAGATGATCCAAAATTTTGATAATGGTGTAAGAGTTTTAAGCAAAAGTAATCATGCCCCAATTTCACCGCAGGAGATTGGAACTGAGAAGTTGGAATTCCACAAAGCTCACTTTACTTCATCTGCATTTATACACAGTCCTTTTATCATGACCCGACTGAAGTGTTTGATTCATTTGATCCATGCCTTTCTGAAACATCCCTAATTTATTTTTCCATTGTCGGTTTTACTGCACATGCTTCATTCAAAGGGGTAAAGGTATGACATTACATATATAGAGTACCAGGACTTCATAAATCGAAGGAGATAACCACCCCAATAGATCTTCCATGCAATAAATTTCAGTTGCAGTTCCATATAAAAATATTGCCACTGACGCTCTCCCGTTCGCTTAAGAGGAACGGCTGCGCGGTCTGTCTCATACAAAACTTAATTTTGGATTTGAGGCCAAAATATCCACCCAAACTGAATGATCTTTTTTTTAAAATTAAAGGTATAGCAAATATCTAGTACGGATTAGAAGTTTTTTTATTTTTTTATGTGTTGAATTATGAAATATAGCCCATTAAAGAAAACAATTTTTCATGATTTTAGAGGGAACTTCGGAAATTCTTTGCAGGTTAACGGTAGTTTTGTTTAATTTGTCATATTAGCTATGTAAACACGATTATATAAAATAATTTATTTTTTACGTCTTTAAAAAAACGTTTTTTCAGTGTTTTAAATTATGTGCGGTAAATTTGTGTTCCAGCGTAAATTAGTCATTTTAAATTTCAGTCCATTATAATGCTGATTTAAACACTTTTTTTAATTTTTAATTTTATATTTCATTTTATTTTCATAGTAAAAGGGGTAATAAAGTTGTCCCTAAAATCGTGAAAAATTCATTTCTTTAATGGCCTATATTTGATCATTTAAAACATAAATAAATAAAATACTTAATAATCCGTACTAGATATTTGCTGTACCTTTTGATTTAAAAAAATCGTTCGGTTTGGGTGAGAATTTTGGCCTCAAATACAAAATTCAGTTTTGTATGAAACAGGCCGCACAGCCGTTCCCCTTAAAGTGGATTTTATGTTTAAATGTCTCGACGTTGTCTTTATGGCATGTTCTACATGCTGTATAAAATGAAATCAGATCACTGTAGAAATGGAAACGAAGCACCGGACTTGCGTGGTGATGGGAGGCTGATACGGAATCGCTGGAGATAAAATTCCTAGCGTGCCTCTAGAACGAGATAGTGTTACGCTTGCACAAAAAGTCACTTTCTACGCTCTTTACATATCAGTTTCTTTATTATTATTATTCACTGATGCATCCATAGAGTTATTATGGCATGTGAATGATTTCCATCTTTAATTCTGCATAATATCCATCTTTTTAAAACTGCCTTAACCAAGCTGAAAAAATATACCAAGGTGAGTGGAAGTGGAAATAAGGGATGCCCCAGGAAGACATGGCACGATTAAGTGAACAAAACACTCGAGTAGGGTCAGTAGGGTTATAACAGAAGAGTATGTATGGATGTGATTAAAGCAATTAATGTTTTCCAAAATGGTGTTATGTTGTTTTCTATCGTATCCAGATTGGAAGATACTCTCAGTACCGCTATAGTAAAACGCCATCATTCAGAATTAAAACGTTGCTTGAAATAGCCATCTTTAATCAACAGATCTGTTTAGCTAGGAACATTCTAACCTTCCTCTTCCATATCTCCTTACCTCTCATTCTCTTCGCTCTCACAATTTAACATACCCCAAATGAAGATGTCATAGTCCCACTAGAATACACGTAAAAATATATATATATATATCTGCTACAGTGCCAACGAAGAAATGACCTGATGGTTTGTATTCATGAGCTGTTTTCTAATGGCAGGTAAGTCGGAAAGCTCGAATCAGCAGATGGCGCTAGTGTGGTTGGAGGTCATGCCAGCTGTCAATTTCCAAGTGATGAATGGTTAAGAAAAAAGTGGACTATGAATATAAAAAGAGATGAATATAAACTGACCAAAAAATTCTCGTATTTGCAATAAACATGTTGTTCCACCAGACTATGTGAGGCATCGATAATTTGGTCCTCAAATTAAAGTACTGTCTAATTTGAGCCAAACAACAGTTTAATAAAAACATAAAACAAGTACAAAAATGTCACATGCTCACAAAAATTGAGTAAATATTTCTTTAACTCTGATTACCAATTTTCAATATAAAATGAGGTAGTTGACATGCTTGTCATAGTTGATGCATCGTAAACTTTCTTAAAAAAACTTTCGTCACTGGACCAGAATAAACAAAGATTGACAGCTGTCCTGACCTCCTACTACACTAGCGCCATCTGGTTCGAAGTTTCCAGATTACCTACCATTGCTACGAAATTTTGTGCCGTAATAATAATTGTTATATTTGTTTCAGTAAAAGGTGAAAGTATAACATTACCTAGTTAGATGAGAAAAGGTCTAGATATTTTTTGTACAGATTTCCATTATTGAGTGGGCGGGTAAGTTCACGGGGTGTTAGCGAGGAAGTGGGAAAGTGAGGAAGTGAGGAAGTAGGGGCCTAATTAGGCGTATCACGTCTCCCGTATAATTTATCGAAGTTCCCGTAATTTGGGAAGCTAAGCGCGCACATAATTTGATAACATGAAACTGAATACGGTTGTTGTTTTATGCGAACGGAGCTTTTCTTCGGGTTACGCGAACGATAAATTTCGTAAAAAGGCGGCAAAAAGTTGAATTATAAAAATATCCGAACCATGGCAACTCCGGCCTAACATAAATGTTCGCGTGAACAGTATACGAGTACATGGCCAGCACTCCAAATGCCCTAAACATCAATATGCACTATTTTTCTAACGGTATTTAGGAAAATGTATAAAGTTTCTAGAAAAACAAAAATTTTCAAACTGTAATCTTTAAATTCTATGAAATACATCCTAAAGTGTCTGAAAATATGTGCCGTCTAAAAACCAGTGTCAGTAATTTTGAACTTATATATAATTTGATATCTAATTGAAGAAAAAAAATTATGACGTGAAATCTGTGACCGTTTAAAATGTTTTAAATGGCAATACCAATATGACTCATAGGAAAATTAATGTATGTTTCCAACTGATTTTTTTTTATTCATCATATATTAACACAATTTTACGTTAATTTTTTTTATTATTTAATGATTTGCGAGGACGATAATTACATCGAAATGAGTTTTTTTTCTATTTTTTGTTTGGCACGATCAAGTGAATCAAATACTCGAGTCGGGCCACGTCAGAAGTCGGAATAACAGAAGAGAATGTATGAGGCGTTGTATGAATGTGAATGAAGCAAGAAGTGTATGCCAAGATCGAGTTGTTTGGCGGTCCGTCCTCTCTGCCTACCCCTAAAAAAATACAGAGCTAAATTATAAATGAAAAAGAAAACTTCAAAAATTAATTATGATGTTTTTCCCTTTTTCTTTAAAACGAATCTTCAAAATCGAATGTCAAATAATGAATGTGAGGAACAAAATTTCAAAGACATTCGCGAGCAGTAATGAAAAAAAATTTGTTCCACTTTATTAATTGTCTACATTTTTTATTGCAAAGCTATTTTTACATATTGCAATTGAAAATTTAAATTATAGTGAGTTGATGCAAATACTTAAATTACCTGCATTATCAAACAAAGAAAAATGTGTGATATTTTGTAATTATTTCAAATCATTTGGAAATTTGATAGGCCTAACGTAACATCATTAATTATCGTGTACCAAATAAATACACCACGGATCTCCGTGCTCCATTTCATGTAGTCGCTTCTCGCACTAATGTACAGTTCATATCCACAGAGATTTACATCGTATGGGAAATGAAACTTTTTAAATTTTAAATTCAATATTCCATGTACTACTAATTTATATGTTACTTCTTGCTTCCATTTAATTGAAGCGAGAAGTACATTTTACTTTTATTTTAAATTGGACGTTTTTCTTCAATCTCTGGTTAATCTTTGTCATTTTTTTTATTTTATTTTAGTTATTTGTACATTTAACTTTAAAAAATAACTAATATAAACTATTACATATAACTAATTATTGTAACTCGTATGCTATTGTGTACTTAGGATGATAACTATTGCCATCACTCACAATAAACATATTTATTGCTTAAAATATTCATAATTCACTCGTTTATTGTGTCTGAGAAGCGATCAGTAAATTTCACTCAATAATTCTCGCCATACAATGAGACGAAGAATTTCATCAGTGAAAAAATTATTAAACATGCCTACGAGAAAAAGGCGCAGCCTGTTGCTATGAAGACAAACGCATTACTCGGGAAAGAACTCAAGGACAGCTTATGAATCTAAATAAAGCAACGTTTTTATTCTAAAAGTTAGTCTCGCACCTGTGCAATATTGAGAATATCATTCATTCTGGAACTAGGTGCAAATGATATTTTATTTCTGTATATAGGAGAAACTTCACTAGTTAATGCGACAAAGTAATAACTTAATTTGTAAATATATATTATATAACTGCATGTTTTACCAAAAGAAAAAAAAAGAAAATCTCGTAAATTGAATCATTTTTATTTGGCCACTTCGGGTTTTGAACCCCTGACCTCTGGACTCAGAAGAAGCTTACCTCCCTTCCAGAAAATCAGTAAAAATAGTAGATTATATAGGTAATGATCGTGATCTTGATAAAAATATTACTTATTCTAGAAACATTATCCGTTTAGAAGCTTTTTAACTTTTGAAAAATAAAATCTCGGGAACGCTTCACCAGTGTTGCCGAATCAAAAAAGTTTAATAATTTACATTATTTGGCTTATTTTCAAAATATTCTTATCTATCCGCAATGGCCGCCGCACAAAACCACCATATGTTTCGATATAGCAGTCTGCTGTTTGCCGCCAATTATTTTACTCATCCGTGGAACATTATTAACTTCATAAAAATAAATCACGGGAATGCCACCTACGTCGCTACATTGCCATTCCAAAAAACAGAGATGATCTGTGTTAGGTATTTGGCTTAATTTCAAAATATTCTTATCTCGCCATAATGGCCGCCACACAATCCCACTTCTTCGATATCTGCTATTTGCCGCCAAATAGCAGCGGGAAATATCGGTGTTACCAGTGCAGAAAATAGACAGAACGTAGTATATTTTTCGTTTTCCCCCATTCGCACGGATGGCCACCGTTCGTAGCAATCCGAGTGCAGTCGTGCCTCCGGATAACCTCGTTCATGATACACAAACGCGATGGGGCGTGAATTGTTTACGTGCGATTTGTTCTTCGCGCTCTATGGATCCTTTTGATAAAACGATAAAAACAAAATGGCGGCCGGAGTTGCCTTGAGACATATTAATTAAACAGCATTGAAACGAGATGTTTTTTCACATAATACAATTAATTAGGCCTATACCTATTACTAATGCTCTGTATTCTCTAGAAAGTTTTACATATTGTATATATACATTTTATATCTTATCTATAAAGTTAAACAGAGAGTTGTGGTGAAGCAGAAGAATGTCTAGACCGTTGAGCTCTTACGTCGTAAAATTTGTACGATTTTTTTTAATATCATATTCTTATTAAATGTAGCCGTTTCCAGTTCAAATCGTTATTTTAATGAATTATGAAGCATTGAAATTTTCTATCATAAAATAAGAAGAGACTCCTTACTGTATGATCCATATTACTTATCGTGCGAAACCAGATAGTAACAAATAGTTAAAGGTTACGTACATAAGTTAGTTATATAACAATGAGATTTTTAAATCTTAATAAAAATAATTAATAATTAAAAAATGAATATATTCTTTAGACTTTTATAAAAAAGTCAATAAATGTCTCATATAAATAAAAAATCGGATATTAATCCGAGACACTGTCTAGTTTACAATTGTGTTCATTAAGAACTTTGTAATCATCATAAAGATAGCTGCCAATAATATGGGATTAAAACGGGAGAATAGATATATCTAATTCAAAATTCGTATAATGGTGGGTAACTTCAAAGGAGAGAAATCCGCCACCTAATTTTTGCTTTTTATTATAACAAAAATGCTTTTTGAAATAACTTCTATAAATCGGTAAACTATTTCGGGATAATTTATGACAAAACTACAAGAAAAGAAATAAAAATATTACTTTCCAATGTAAATGATTTGCGGATACAAAAGTTTACGTTCATAATTCACGTCGAAATAATGTAACGAATATGGATAAAGGAATCATGAAATAATATTATTTTCATCGAAATACTTCGAGTCGCCCTTCAACGAAATTTATTTGTCGATTTTACATGAGACATTTATAAACACTCCGTCTGTGGTTCCTTTTATAGTGGCCCTTTAAGCATATCGGGTGTCTAATCCAAGATGGCGACGGAAGCTGTGAATTTCGATTTTAATACTTTCTTTAATGGCGGCGACCGTCCGCCGCTTCTATGCATTTTCCATTAATTTGATATTTCGGTTTAATGTTCCGGAAACCATTGAAATTTTTAAGCGTTCCGGAACGACATTTCGAAGCCGTTTCGGTTTTTCGCCAGGAGATTTTAAAGATATGTCCTTAAGTGCCTCCTTTAAAATATCGTTAAGTCCGCTTTGGGTGCTTCGGGGAATGAGCATTTTATCAATCGAATTTATTTTGGGAGGAAACACTTGATAAAATGGTGATGGTCTGGAAAAAAATATGTCTTCAAAATATAAAATCTCTTTATTCCCGGATTACGTATTTCAACATTTTCACTCATTTCAACATTTTGGCTTAACGACATGTTTTTGAATAAATTATATATTTAAAAAAATTAACCTCTTCAAAAAGTTATCTAATAATGTTTTTTCTTTGTTTCAGGTATGTTCCCCAGAAGTTCTCATATAGATACGAGTATGTGCCAGTGTCTACATAATTACAGGTAAAATCATCTAAGCGTGCTGGCAGACTGTTGCCGGCTGCCGAACGGCAACCGGACGGTTATTTCAACGAGGTTTCTGAAATATTTAACAGAATTAAAGAAAAATTACTTTCATAAGAAAATCGATCCCTCCCGGTGAAACATGACCTACAAATAAGTTAATCTAAGCTTCAAAAGAAAGCATATTAAATTGTCTCCGCCTTGATAAAAATAATTTTTCATCTTTGCACGTAATATTAATTACTTTGTTACCTATTCAATTGTCATAATTTATTATCGTATATTTTTAAGAAGCTTATCGATGATTTAAAAAATGGCGCCTTATCGTATTGAATTAAATTTAATATTTTTACCCATTGCTATCGAATAAATGTCTATTTTGGCTATGCTCCAGGCTTGCATATTGCCGGAACTGTACCGGGTTGGTGCCGGTGTATGTGTATGTGTATATATTGCCATACAAATCAGCACCGGCCGAAGAAAACCGCTCGGTAACCGGCATTAGTCTACCAGCGCCTTAATATCTGAACTATAAAGATAAAGGGATTATTTGTCGCAATTTTGTAAGAAATTTCACGCAAAGGGAATAAGTAATTATCGAATTTCGATAAAACAACAAATGTGTTTTTTTAGATTCCTTCGTTGTGATTGTTGTACCCGAAGTAGATTTTCTTTCGAGAAATTATATTAGAATGGAGAGTAGGTACTGGTTTTCCAAAAAAATATCACCTTTTCTTTTTAGATTTTTTCATAAAATAGGTTGACTTTGAACAATGTCTCATGTTATATCCCCGATCGATCATTACAATAATAAATCTTTTGCACGTCCCGAAAATGCTAAAAATGATTTTATTAAAAAAATAATTCTATGATGTTAAAAAAACTCTATTTACCACTTTTAAAAACCTGTAAGCAAGAGCATTTCGGCTACGCTTAAATATAGATGTTGAAATTTTACTAATTATCCAACCATTACGCCGTTTCCTCGCAGGGGTGGGCAGAGAGGACGAACCGCCAAAGAATTCGGTCTTGGCACACATTATTTGCTCCTTTCACATTCATACATCGCCTCATACACACTATTCTGTTATTTTAACTCTTGACTAGGCGTGACTCAAGTATTTAGTTCATTTAATCGTGCCATGACTTCTTCTACCATTCACATTCGCGTCATATAATCTCCTTACTCTCTTTTTCCATTCATCCGCTCTACATGCCAAAACCATCTAATCGTCCCTTTCTTAATCTTACTCATTACGCTTACATCAACCATCACAATGAATGCGAATATCAACATTTTTCACAGGGTCATACATGGTTTTATTAGCACCCATACGCCTCGGAGATCTCATTTCTACAGCATTCAGTTGACTTTCATCCTTCCTCTGTCAGTTCCACGCCTCACTGCCATACATCAGGGTTGATATCAGCACTCCATTGTGGAATGCTGACTTCGATTCGTTGGACAATTTTTAGTTAGCGCCAACCGCTTTTAGTTCTTCATTAATGGAGTTTCCTGCATTCACCCTTTTTCAAATTTCATCAATGTAATACCAAAACTACACCAAGAACATTATAAACTAAACGTGCTAGTTTTTCATTGACACCAGAATATTACTTTATTTTCACTTAATACGGTTCAAAACTCAAAGATCGATGTATAAAGTGGTTTTTTCTGCTCATTACTATAAAGCCTGGTAAGGTTTTATAGCAATATGTGAAACTTTGCAGTCTCCTTTCGGTAGAAAGTATACATTATATTAAAATAACTCCGCTTACAATATTACACACAACGAGGCCGATTTTATCTCCATCCCAAATACCATAAAAACCGCAGAAGCCGTGAATATTCTACAAATAACGTACCGCGTAACTACGCCACGTACACGAGTCGCGTGTAGTACGCACCACGCAGCAGGGGCATGGCGAAGACCCGCTACGGCGTAGAGCAGCGGGTCAGAGCATGTGTCACGTATAAACCGACCGCGAGCTTTTGCGGCAAAAACCGCCGCCCGCGGCCCGCTTTCTGGCTACGCTTTTGTTGTTCCGGTTATTGGCAATAATATAAACAGATTAGAATTAAAGTATATTTTTATAAATAAATGTTTTATTATCTTTTCTTATATATAACAAGTTGAGACATTCATATCCTCACTGGGTAAGGATTTCATTTAATATATTATGAAGCTGATGAAAGAATTATTTAATATATAGGTATTATGTACTGTGTTTAATAGAGTGCCTTCTATTTCTTTCTTTTTTTCCTTTTTCTTAAAATTTAATGAAAATCAAATTTAATAATGTTATTATTAAGTTCAGCCAGTATTTTAGTTTTTGGACAGCTGTTTTGGCGTACAAAGCCATTTTCAAACTGTGGCTAGGCCACATTGCGACGACTTACTTATATGGTTTTATTTACTCACACCCATTTTTAATTTGAACGGTGTTTAAAATGATTTATTACCGGTAAAACCGATTTAGTTAGAAAATATTAAAAATTCCCTATTCTATGAGGTATTTACATTTATAGTGAGTTTACCCTGTTTTAAATGACAATATTTTCTTAATTGGTTTCTAATAATGTGAATGCTATTGATTTATTTTAATGTGTTATATTGTCTGAGTCGTGTGAACATACTGAGTGATGAGGAATAAATCATTTTCCTTTCTTTATTAATTAATGTTGTATTGGGCTCATTCGTTCGTTTATTAATTGGAAATTATTAATTGGAAATTAATAAATTAATGTAAATTAATCTGAAACCCTTTTTTTCAATATATATGGGTTTAGGCTCGTTGTTAAGCGGGATGTGATTATTCACTAAACTTCTATTTCAGTCTGTATTTAGTGTTAAGTTCTTATATGTTTTTTATTCATTATAATTTTTTTAATTAAAAACCTTTTTAACTATCTTCCAGTTGTTTATTTCAGAAGGGACCGGAACCGGTCCGGACAAAAATAAATAAGTAAAAGATATTTACAAAAGTTTTTTAATTTAAAATATTTTTTTTATATGAATACCGCACAAGAGTCTCCCAAACTGCTCCCAACCGTCTGGAGCCAGTGAGACTATGGCATTTCCAATTGGGGAATGTGAGGCTCAAGGTATTTGGGGGAGGAAGGAGAAGGGGTAGAGGAAGGCGGGGAAAGGGGAAATACCTGGCTATTCAGATCTGGTCACCAAACACGGCTAAAAGCCATTTCAAGCGACGTTTCAATTCCGAATGGTGGTCTTTCACCAGGGCGATACTGAGAGTATCTTCCACTCTCGAACGTGCGAAAATATACCATATATTATTTTTTAATTAATTAATTTTGAAACAACACAAATTAATTAAATAAAAATTACTTGCGCACGCCAGGATTTGAACCCGCGTCCTCCGGATTCGTGGTCGAGAGCCTTGCCCCTCGACCATGGAGGCCGTCAAATTTAAATGGAATTCCTCCATGAATTGACAGTTTCAAATTACAAATAATTTTGTATTCAGTTTTTTGTTTGATTTTTAAAGATTTGTAGATACTGTCAGCCGTACTTGATGACCAGATCTAAATAGCCAGGTTATTTGGTTATCTATTTTCAAAAATATTTTTCTTCGCCACCCAACTACGGATTTTAAAAATATTTATTTAAATAAACAAACAAAACATATTTTTATATTGTCGAAGATGTATCTGTTAAAACATACCGTCCTGAAAATAAATCCGTTGTAATTAGTATTTCGTACGTTTAATTGGAAAAATAAGTATGTTAAAATATTCCCGCGTTATGTATAACCCGACAATCTCCTACTACCATCACAGTAAGTGGAGGATGTTGCCTGTGTCATGATGGAGGACTTAGCGGACCGAGCAATTGAACTTACGACGCCTGGGTGGGACCCAGACGCGATACCAACTCCGCCACCGACTGGTCGACATAAACAGATCATTTTTGATCGATTTTATTTATTTGTCTTATTCACTGGCAACATATTTTCTATGACCAATAGCTTGCACATAATGAACCGTTGGACTACGACTTACTACCAGTCAGCTTATTTTCTGATTGCCCTCTTAAAATTTCCTCTTAAAATTATATATATCTCGTATAGGTATTGTATAAGGTATCTATTCCATAAAATCTTTGTAGGTATGTGCAATAAAATAATTACCTTAAAAATCTACTTATTATCTTATTGTTACTTTCCAATAGAAAAAAACGTTTTCAAATAGGCGTGTTTATGTAAAAACTGCAAAAGTCTCACAAATTACCTGTACTTCAAAAATAAATATTGTGACATTACGGATAAAAATAAAATATCAATTTTTTATTAAATTGATAAAAAATTCATTGAAAGCCCATTACTGGTAAAGCGCCCACGCACTTTATATGGGATATCATCTAGTCATGAAGGTTACATAAAAAAACACCACTTGTTTGTCAAACTCCTAGGCCTGGAGTTGCGAAGGCTTTAGGGGTAGCAGGCTCTGATTAGGGGTTGGGTAATGATTCCTGTCTGATTTTAATCGTGAATTTCCCTAATCCCACGGGGGAAACTAACCATTCAGCAATCTTGATTTAACCTCCACAGGAAATGTGAAAGCAATTTTTAAATTATTATAAAGCTGACAGGAACTTGTCTCCAATATTAATTTAAAATATAAAATAAAATCATACTCTTTGCTCTATCTACTGCAGCATTTTTCTAACATCGATCCACGCACTAAAAATAAGTTTTTCCCGCAGTAGTACAAACAAAACAACAACAAGAAACTGTATGACTAACTTTACAAAAAACCAAAAAAAAAATTGTTTAAATTTGCCACCACGTCTTAGTAGACATGACTTGAATTATTCAACCAACGTTAGTGCATTTTTTGTGACCGCTTAAAAATCGAAACTACCTGGAAATAGATGGACTATGGGATAATCAATTTTGATGTTTGTTGTGATGATGAGGAAAATCGGGAAAGGGAAAAGATGGAAAAGAGGAAAGTTAAAAGGTACCTGCCTATTCAGATTTAGTCCCTAAACATGACTAAAGCCATTTCAACCAATATTTCGATTATGAATGGTGGTCTCTGACCAAGGTGACACTTATGGACGTTTTCTTCGATACTTTTTTTAAGAAAAAGTTTTCGGTATGGAAAATAGGACTTGCTCAATTTTTGATACCGATTTTCATTCAGTTTGGCGCGCAATATTTGACAGCTGTCATTCTTTTACGTAGCTGGTATTTTGCATATATGTGGATGTGTTGCGTGCTTATTTCGGAACATTGTATATTAAAATATTGTTAAAATTTTATAGGTGTGTGATTATGACTGTGTTTATTACCGATTGTGAACGCGTGTTTCTGTTCGATATTGTGAATTTCTACGTCTATATACAAACATTTTTTTTACATTTTGTGACGGGTGTTGCCATTTTTTGACGATTAAGTAACGTTCCAAAATATTACTTTTTTTTTAATAGCAACTATATCTGAAGATCTATAAAATGAAAAGTACAAACATTCTGGCTAAACTGATCAATATTTGGCTGCTCCATTTAGGGAGGGTCAAAAGCGAATATATGCTGATTAATAGATATGTACAATTTTAATAAAATCTTCAAATGTAATTCATTATTACTCTACACTAAATTAAAAAATGCATATCATACTTTAAAACGAAAAAAAAAACAATTTTTTTATTTTTTATTTACTCTAAGGATTCTTTTATATTCTTTCATGTATATGTATATTAATATGAACTAACTTTTCAATTTGACTGTCCTAAAACGGGATTTGTTCCTAGTTGGACAGTCAAAGCCTTCTTAAATATTTATGTTAAATAACGTACGTTTCAAATAAATATTATTATTATTATATAAAATCGTAGGTATGAAAATAATGGTTGTGTAAACCAAAGATTTTTCATATGAGTTCCGATATGATTTCATGTGGGATGGGTATGAAAATAAGTATCGGCAAAGCTTGTTTTAGAGTATCTACCAATATGGGGTCGTATATTGAGTACCGCAGACTCCAATATAGTTTCCAATACCTCGGTACCGAATAACTAATACGCTCCAATTTGAAATGCTTGAATGAACATTCACCTTATGTACTATATATGTATTATAACTAAGTTATTTATAGGCCCGAGTTTCAGCAAGTGATCAACTTAAGCGCCTGCTTTACTATCGATAATAATTAATTGAAGATGGTCTGAAGTAAGTGCCTATCTAGGAGTTTGAGTCAGTTACTGATTGACTTAATCAAGTTTACGGAATCTAATTCAGTGGTTGAGGATGACAGATATTATTCAGAGTATATCTTATTCAATTATGTACAAACAGATACAGAAAAACATACTTACCTGCAGCTGGCAGGTCGCTTCAGATGAACACAGTTTTAGAAAAAGTTATTTATAGAGATGATAGTTTTACATGGTTATTTGTTTCTCCTTTTCTATTGATGTTACATTTATTAGATGATTGGTGGCACAAGAAGAGGTGGTATTTATTGAATTATTGGTATTAATTTTTAGGACTGGAAAGTATTCATAAAATGAATTTTAGGACTGAAAAATATTTATAAAATGACCTTAAAAAGTCAAAGAATTTTTTAATTAATATGAACATTTTTTTATTTATTCTTCACACTTTTAGTTATTTACAGTGTCGCGGGCTGTGGACACATTTGCGCACCAATGCGTGAATTTTTTAAACTTTTTCTATAAGTGACTTTAGGGAAGCACTAACCGGCTAGTTTAGCTAAGCAATTTTCGGGTTCATTTCTTCAATTTATGGATAAGATTGTCTGAAAAGATGAGTTTTAAGTTTAGTTCTGAATTCTGTCGAGTCTTTGAAAATTCTTAAGTCATGCGGCAGTTCATTCCAGACTTTAGGTCCTGATTCTCCGAAAGCACGATCACCGAACTTAGTATTAGGTGTGCGCTTTGGTTCCTTCAACCTCCCGATAGCTGATGACGCTGCTGACCTAAGGGTGAACTGCAGTAATCTAGATGTGACACCACATACGAACTGACAAACAGTTTAGTCGCCTCTGTTGGAAAGTTTCTCCGTACTGCTTTGATTTGCCTTATTTGAAAGAACCCTGTACTTACAGTTCTGTTTAGTTGACTTTTAAGGGAAAAGTCTGCATCCAGATTGATATCGAGTAGTTTGACATACGTCTTCTGAGTAATGTCACTTCTTAAAATATTTATTGGGGAGTTTTCAATGATATGTTGGCGTCTGCTTGTGGCGGTCCAGAGAAACTCAGTCTGACGGATTCGCTTCAATCTATTTGAGGTCATCCAACGAGTAATTGTTTCTAGACACTCAGCTGTGCGAGTTTTTAGTCTGTCTATTTCTTCTGGTAAGCAGTAAAAATAAACTTGCTGGTCGTCAGCGTAGCAGTGGGATCGAAGACAAAACGATTCTATTACTTTAGCTACATCATTTGTGATACTATGTTATTTGCAATCATTTATTGGTATGTTTCCGCATTATTCATCTAATTTTTGGGTGACACAGGCAGGATTCTGAATCCAGTACGCTGAAGCTCCACAGAAAATACCGTAGCAGGGAGATTGCTGACGATGCGATCCCTCATGGTGACATTTTTCTTAGTTTTTAGGTGGTCTGTTTATACATTCCCAAATGGAGTGTTTTTCGGGGCTGAAAGGATTGGAAAATGAAAGGAAACAAAGAAGAGAAGTACACATATATTTGTATCAAGTCATTCCACACAACTAAAGCCATCTCTATCAACATTTAGATACTAAATATCGGTCTTTCACCAGGATGAAACTGAGAATAGACCGCTCAGATTTATTTTCTTTTTTTTCTATTGCTCCTGGGTTTAGTCATTTTTTTCTGGAAAGGTCTAGCAAAAAGATATCTTAATTTTTAAGTACTTGCTTTTACGTTGTATTTAAAGAAAACAATTATTTTCTCATCTCTTCATACTTAACTATTAGTCCATATTAATTATTATACTATACTAAAATTATTTGGTATTATAGATAGTTGATTTATCTGTACTATTTTTCACATCGCTTTATACTTATTTATGTTTTTTTTTCTCTGTATATATTATTATGCTATGTCAATGTTTTTTTTTTCTTCGTATTTGTAGAAAAGCACTTAATATGAACTAAACTTTTCAATTTGACTGTCCTAAAATGGGATTTATCACTAGTTGGTCACTCAAAGAATTGTGTGTCAAATAATTAAATAATCTTATTTTTTATTACGTAAGTTATGGGTTTTAACCTGCCTGACTTCCTTTTCTCAAAATTAAACTTTAAAAAATATTTTGTGTTATAATTAATTGCAACCAGTAATTTTGAAATCGCTATTTCTCACACGTGATATGTGGTCTCCACACGTCAGCACGTTGACGTCTCAAAGCTCTAAGTGGAATCCGCACGTGTTAAAATCCAACGAAATGGAATGCCGGATTGTGAGCGTGAAAGCGCGCTGCATCCATCTGCAGATCGCTCTAACTCTAGCGAAAGTGAAGCGTAACATTATTACGTATGCTCATAGTGAAACGAAACATTCAAATCCACTGAGCGTATCATTTGAGTCTTTTTTTTTAAAACACCCCTTGTCCATAAAAAATGGTACGCCAAAACTATCATTAAAATATTAGGCGATGTTCGAGTTCGAATGAAACAAAAATAACGATTTACAAGAAATATAACAGAGAAATTCTACGGGTTTGAAAAAGGGGTTCCATAATTAAGGACGAGCACCCATAAGACGCTAGACGTCACTATGCAGGTTGCTAACGCAAGCAATACAACAAATAATTTATCTATAAATTCTATACCGGTAGTTAGGAAAATTTCTAAGGTTTCCAATGACGAAAATCCTCAAACTGTAAGCTTTTAAAATCCATTATATACCTATGTTTTAAAATGCTTGAAAACATATGCAGTTTGAAAACTAGTGCAGTCATTTTCGTGCGTTTTACCAAAAACTCCAGCACATATTTTAAACTTAAAAGCTTACATTTTCCTAACTTCTCGTGTAGAATTTATAGATAAATCGTTTGTAAAATTTCGTGCGTTAGCAGACTATAAAGCGTGTATTTTTAAGTTCCCCCCTTTAAGTGGGTGTAATAACTGCCCCTCAAGCGGAAATTTCCAGATCGAATCCACCTGGAAATTTATTTATTAATTTCATTTTTAAATAATTTATTTTAAAAACATTGCTTGGAAAATTAATTTAATATTTTAAGTATATTTCTAATTATTTAATTAATAATTACGCCACGAAGTTACAAATCGTTTGAAGAAATTATAATATTTCACTATTGCTATCTTGAGCTTCGTGTTTATAAAGACGTATTGACATTTTAATTCAACTGCCAAATGCAAACTTGATCTTCCGTTTTGACAGAATGATGTAAAGCAATATGGCGACCGCCTTATGTTCATTTGATAAACAACATTTGTCCCGGACATATTTTATTAAAGTGTTCTTGTACTAAACTACATGTGTCATTATCCACCAAACGGAACAATTGTGATTTTATAAGTTAAACCTGACGGTCAATAGAGGAAACAAGAAAAATGTGGTACTTATTCATTATTATTTAATTCAATCCGTAAATATTTGGACTAGGTTGCTTTCCAAAGAAGTGATTCATTTGCTGCTCTGTGTATCGAAAAACCGATAAAGCGGCTCGCAGCTAACGAGTCTTGTAATTAAATGTATTATAAATTCTGTGTAATTGTTGGCAATGAGGAAGGCGTACAATGTATGCGGTTGTTAACTTCTGGTTGAGAAATGTACAAGCAGAATTTGGCGAAATAGATATTTTTTTTTTTAAATTTTATGTAAATCGAATTTGATAATGTTATTTTTAAGTTCTGCAAAGTATTTTTAGTTTTTATTATTGTGACGGCTGTTTCGGCGTTCAAGGCCATTTTCAAACTGCGGTTAACCACGTTGTGACGACTTATTTATATGATTTTATTTACTCTCACCCAATTTTAATTTGGACGGTGTTTAAAATCATTTATTATCGGTAAAACCGATTTAGTTACAAAATAATTAATATTCTCTATTCTGTGAAATTTTTATATTTATAATGTGTTTCCCCGTATTTAAATGATAGTGTTTTCTTAATTGATAATATTTAAGTGTGTTGACAATGTGAACATACTGAGAATCGGTGAATATATATTACAATGAATATCTTACCTATTTTTTTCACTTATTGTTCATTTTTGTTGATGTTTGTAATTTGTTATATTTGCTTTTTATTTATCTATACTCGTCATTATTTTTACTATATTATTTATCCTGATGAGAGGAGATTTGCTTCTGAAACATGTAGATATTTATGTATTAAAAGAGTGGTTTAAATAAAGTGATTCTTATTAATTTATTATTTATGACACCACAAAGTGATTACGCATCTTTCGAAGTTTTTCTTTATATATTATTATTTATTTGTTTTTTAAATAAGAATATTATTACAATAATAGACATCGAATGGTATTACAGTTGCAGAATATCATAGTATATACTCGTATATGAATATATTTTAGTATTTCAACGCCAATGAAGAAAAATAGCTCTTGAGTTTTGTGTAGGAGTTAAACGTAATTTAACGCAGTTGAAAAATTTATCTTAAGAGCTAGGAATCATTAGATTACATTTTGAATTAATGTGATTCAGTTATTAATTAAGAATTTTAATTTACTGTTTTAATTCAACTAAATGCGAAAATTGTTTCACTACAGAAATGACATTGAGATCTGCAGCAAACTAATGATTTATTATGTAGGACATTAAAATGAATTACATCTAATTTACCCGGAAATGCACGTAAAATAATTAAACTTCGAAGGTAAAGAAGTTCTCGAATATTTTTATTTGCATGATTGCCTTTAATCTAGGTCTTGGATCTGCAAGGTTGTCTTAATAATGTCGACTTGCGCAAAAAACAATTGATATTAAGTGACAAAATCAATTAATAAATCTAGTGAACAATAGATTTAAAAAATCCTTAATGGTCTTCTTCCTTGAAAAACTTCTTTCAATTTTTGAGTGGGCAAAAATAATTCTGCGTACCCACAGGTGTCTCATTGTTTTGAAATATCCAACAAAATTAATTTACAGCGCCTATAAACAGATTTAACTTTGGTCGTTTGGTATAACGTATAGATGTACTTTAACTTTATATCGGTTTTCCATTTAGTAATAATTTATTTACGGGTAGGTACTTCTAGTAAATTCGTTTGTAAATTACGCGGGCGCTCCGTTTGTTGTTCTATTAAAAAGTTAGTTAGTTATGTCATATTCAATTTAGTCTATGACCAAGTTCAGGCACCCCTGAACACACTCGCTGGTTACAGGTGTGTTTTAGCTTCCACCGCAGGGTCCACGTTTACTTGAATCGCTAACTTGGGTCGTTTGAGGTCCATTATCGAAAATACGGCCCTGTTTCGGTAACTTTTAATGGAGATCTTCAAAATTATCACTTAGTGGTGGAACTACCTCGGGAGACCACAAAAATTATGTCTCGAACGGGGAAGCAGCGGCCACTTTTTTTTTTTTTTTTTTATATGAATACCTCACAAGAGTCCCAACTGCTCCCAACTGTCTGGAGCCAGTGAGACTATGGCATTCCCAATTTGGGAATATTGTGAGGCTGAAGGTATTAGGGAGGGGAAGGAGAAGGGGAAGAAGAGGAAGGGTGGGGAATACCTGCCTATTCAGATCAAGTCACCAAACACGGCTAAAAGCCATTTCAAGCAACGTTTCAATTCTGAATGGTGGTCTTTCACCAGGGCGATACTGAGAGTATCTTCCACTCTGGAACGTGCGCAAATATACTATATTATTTTTAAATTAATTAATTGCGAAACAACACAAATTAATTAAATAAAAATTACTTGCGCACGCCGGGATTTGAACCCGCGACCTTCCGATTCGTAGTCGAGAGCCTTACCCCTCGACCATGGAGGCCGTCAAGTATTATTAAGTTTGTCTCGCGGAAAATGTACTTTGGTTATTTAAAAAAAAATGCTTTTAATGGAGGCAAAGGAGGGGAAGCCGCCACATTAAAATATCTATCTTTTCTTTTGAAATGGAGATATTTTGTGAGCCAAGGACGAGCAGGTTAAAAAACTGAACTATATTGTTATTATGAATTTAACATTGTATGAAAGGCCGAGAAAAGGTCCACAGATCATGTTAAGAAAAGCTTCCTCTGTCTTTTTTTAATATACTTATTCAAATACGTTTGATTGAATGTCTGCGGAGTATATTTATTTTCAAGTTTTACAGCTGTTTCGCCTTCTGGGGGCATAGTCAAACTTCATTTGCAACTTTTTATTAAACAATTCCCATGCTACGATAATTAACTCAGCACAAACAGATAATTACAAGTATTCATTGACAGACGACAGTAATGGGCTCTACTAATTTGTAACCTTTGGTCACAGATCTTTCATTAGAAAGACTAAAGTCTTAAAAACGTCAACGCGTCGTACTTTGAATTGTTTCTCGTTCGTTAGCATGTGTAGAAATAATTAATTAATTTTCTATTCTGTTAATCTCCAAAGTGGGACCGATGAGTGATTTATTTTAAACGCAGAAGTTACACGGTTAATTATTTTCCTAGTTTTCAACACTTTACAATTTATCAATCCTCCCAACAAATATTTTTTCTTCAAATATCCTTCTCTTTGTGGTAAAGGGTTTGTGTTAAGTCGGGGGATTTTCTGCCATCAGACGGTCCCGGGCATCTCTTTGTGCAACGCAGATGTGTCCCCAGGGATTCTTTAGAGTGGACATTGCACTGGTGGATTCACAAAATGCAGAATTTTAAAAGACACGTGTGTGCATTATGTACGCCAGGGGCTGCGATACTACTCCGTGTACGGATTAAATTATGGACTAGAGAGAGAAACTCTGGACCTGGAAAATAATAGAAACTCCTCTATAATATTATCACATCTTCTCGAAATTGTCCCTAGGTCCACCACAATTCTTTCTAGAATTTCAAATGAAATTGGTTTTTGCGTGGCATTTAGTTCTAAATAATTCCAGGATGTGAATCAGCAGTCCGAGTGGTTTTCATCCTCTGGTGAAATCGCACTGTTTGCATCCTTTTTACATTCTCTGGAGTCTAAAATTTTCCAAATGTGACTCAAATTAAAGTTACCTATCCACCTTTTCTAGAGAAATCAACATTGAATATTGAAGTCAACTTGACGATGATTTTCGAATGCAAATATTGGTTTACTATGATATTTCAATAATTATAATTGAAATTAACACACTTTTGTACTTTGTTTCACTTATTTATTTTCACCAGGACCGGTTTCATCCTACTACGGACATTTTCAGACTGGTAGTTGAAATTCTTATGCTACGGTATTTATATAAACTTAGGCAGAGGTACACAATAATGTCTCTATATACTGACTGTTTCTATTTTGTTAATTTGAGGTATTATAAGTTATTTTGTTAGTTTAAGGTACATTTAGCAAAATAACTTATAATACCTCAAATTAACAAAATAGAAACAGTCATTTATTATTTTTTTTTTGTAAATGTCATTATATAGAGACATTGTTGTGTACCTCCGCCTAAGTTTATATAAATACCGTAGCATAAGAATTTCAAATACCAGTTTGAAAATATCCGTAGTAGGATAAAATATACTACATTAAGTGAGTCATATAGACTGAAAAACGTGCAGAAAACAATTTGTTACAAGTGTACTTGACATGGTAAAAAGCACACGCCAATCAACCTCCCTTGTACAGTTTTATGACTCCCTTTACCTTTCGTGACTTCTAATCTATCGATCCAATCCAATGTCCGAAAAAGTCCTCCAATCACAAATTCATTTAGATCCCCTATCTAAATTTATCAAAGCTTTCAATCCGGAGCAATATTCCAGTATTGGTTCTTCTCTAAATGAACTAGAAACTGATTTGATCGCGTATTGCCGAGTCACGCTAGTTTATTGCGTTATGTTTTATTGTCCATGAATATCGAGGGTGAGTGTATGTCGTATTATTGTAGGTATTGCATCTCTACTGATTGGACCGGGGTGGTCAATCAGATGTGGTCAAACATTCCTTTTAATTGTGTTATTTTTTCAATTTATTAATAGAATGACGGCTTTGTAATTGAAAATTTTATGTCCTAATAAACTCACATATTTTAACGACAGCGAGTAAACTTAAAATAAAGCTTACGCAGTCCGATTGACAATGACGTCGAAAGTTTTAATTAAATTAACTTAACAATGGTTTCGAAGCTTTTCTATACCAACTTTATAGAGTTCAAGATTGCGTTTACTGAACATTTTTCTCTCATCTCGACAATATTACATAATTTTTTGAAAAGCTAACTAATGTTTTCACAACATTTCAACGAAACTTTTTATTAATTTTTTAACGGTTTTACTTAATTATTGAGTTATTTGTTGCTTAAACTACTAAAACACCACATTTTTGGGGTAATTTTAATCAATTGGAACACCTCTGGAGAGAATATATATTATTTATTAAAAAAAAAAAAATTATTAACACATATAATTCAATTTAAAAACGGTTTATTTATTAAAAAAAATCTGCTATTTAATTATTATTGCGTGTGTCAGCTGTTTCGCATTCCTTATGCATTATCAAACTGTGGTGAAGTCACTTACAGACAATCTAATTTTAATTTTTCTAGTTCACCCACGTACTTATAATAAAACTCATAAAATGCTTTAATTTTTATCACCGATGCTCTTAGTAATTTCTGAATAAATTTATAAAATAAAGTACTTACCTTTTTCAATTGACAGAAGAGGACAACCGGGGAATGAATAAAATCTAAAATTACGTTAATGCCAAAACAATGTTTCACGATCCCCCTTATTACGCAGAGAGAAAGTATAAAATATCTTGGCATGGAAATAGACGAAAATCTTCGGTGGAATGCTTCCATAAATGGTATTGCAAGA
>JAHDVE020008674.1:0-28874 GCA_022606495.2 Halesus radiatus | reverse complement strand
AGGAGGTGAGCATAAATGTAATGAAAAAAAAAGTTTTTGTTTCAAAACTGTGATTTTTTTTTCAATACCACTGCAACTATAAAAGTCAATATACTCGTATAAGCACATTTTGAAAAATTCGTCGATAATGCTGTTTCGTAATTTGTCCGCTAGAGGCCTCCACCTTTATTTTTTCAAGACAAAAATTCTCATGAAGTCGCCAATAGTGTTTCAATATTTTAAACTATGATTAAAAGCGAGGTAAATCTTTTGTTTGTTTCAATATCTATTAAAACCACTCGGGTCGCGTTGTGTCATATCTGCCACAAAATGACGGTTCTTATAAAACTCGTTCTATTTCATTTTACCTTATGGTCAGACATATGTTTTAGAAAGAGAAAATACCAGCTTTCTAGCGGTCTTCTTTCGGCGTTCAAAATTTGAAGAACTACTACACCAATTATTTAATAATTTGTTCGTAGGCAGGTACTTAATTTTATAAAACACGCAGTCGTAGACTGTTCCAAGAGGAACACTTCTATTCATTTTAACACACGATATGCCTCAATTTAAAAACATTACAAAATGTGATACTGTTATAAAAAATCTTACGCTACCGTATTTCTACTATAAAATAACTGTTCGTGGTAGAACCTTCTCCAATACATGGGATCGTTTTACTTTAACTGAGCGGATCAATGAACATGTTAACATTAAAATATAATTGCAAGCCTTCATTTACGTACTATGTCAGGCGGATCAGAAGAAAATAGTGGTCGATGATGTGACCAGGAATATTCCGTTCACGATACAGAACGGGTACCAGGCAATACCAGCATTTCCATACTATGAAGTGACTCCAGCAGTAGGTGGCAATTATAATCAGATCAATTTGCATCCACATCCACAGTTCCACCAGTTCTCCACCTCGCCGCGATGAAACAGAACCGAATCATGTTCCATGCAGCTATTAATCAGCAGAGCGGTATTTATTGCTAGTAAATTAGAGTTAACGCCTATTATAAAAACGGCGTTTGAAGCTTAAAGCCAACGATTGTGGTCGTGAGGTCACGTGTTCGATGTTCCTTGCTTAAGCTATTGTATGTATTTTGTGTAATTGCATTCATAAATAGTAGGTACATTCCCGGCAGATACACAGAACCGTGACCTGAGGTGGTGGAACTGTTGCAGTTTTGCGGTTAATTGCAAAATCGAGGCATTTAACATTTTACCATGCTATTCAAAATAATAGTTTAAATGGAATTAGCCCTCTCATAGCATTCAAAGTGTGATTCTATGGTATATTTTTGATTGACGTAATGCAGGGTTACGTAAGTTAATACCAACAAAATAATCAAAAGATTCGATCATACACATATATTACAAGTCGCACAAGAAAGGATCACCTTGTCACGATGAGCAATACGGTAAAATATCAAAAGACATAATATTCAATTCAATTCAATTCAATTCAACTGTTTATTCTTTTTAAAAATTTTACAAAATTTACATTTTAAGGCATTTTCAAAGATGATACAGGATGTACAACATCCAAAATAATTACTTATAAAAAATAATAAAAATTGAAACAAAAAATAAGTTAGACATACATAATCTCAGTAAATTGTATACAAGGCATACTGGCATTATATAAGTAGCAACAAAGCTTTACGTTTAAATTCAACTTCATTGATGCTAAATATGTCGATATCCGAAGTGATTCTATTTAACAGCAAGATTGCCCTCCCCACCGGCATGACCATTGGCAAGTTGGCCCTGCAGGCCGGGAGATAAAACAGTCTATGCTGTCGGTGACGGTGATAACCATCGGGAACATAGAAATGAATGTTCTCCATGACAGCCGAATTTTCGAACCATCCGTGAATCAGTCTGAAGAAATGTGTCACAATGTGTACATCCCTTCTGACCCGCAGATGATTCATTCCGAGCATACCTAGGAGAAATTCGGTAGGATAGAGCCACGGGTAGTAGCCATATTCCCTCAAATAAAGAAATCTTATATGGGATCTTATATAAATCTTATAATATATACATATATGGGATCAAAACTATGTAATAAAGTCCCCCATGAATACACATTAAAACTCCCAAAACGTCATACATTCGGTCCAATAATAACCAAATGGTTAACTGCCTTGGTTAGATGGAAGTCTGATAAATTCATAAATAATGTCACTTCAAATAATAAAAGAAAGAAAAACAATAATTACATAATAATACACCACGCATAACTGGAGCATTTGATTTCTTAGAACAGGCAATCTGCCTAGCTGGGAACTGATGTAGACTTGACAGAACATGAATAATTGTACTTGTACACATTTTAATTATTTTCAGTTGCAAAAATATTGTCAATTGTTATTAATTAATAAACACTATTTTATACTTTAAATTATGTTATTATAAATGTTATATGAATGCTTCTACGTAATTGTTTGATAATTAGATAGAAATAACTGAATGGGTGACATAAAGGGAGGGACAATAAAGAAGCTGATAAGAAATTCAAATCGTTTGTTTCTTAACTCATTCTGAAAACGGTGGAAAAAGATGGCGAAAAGTGAAATTTGAAAAAAAAAACAGCTTTCTAATCACAATCTAAACGATGTTTGATTATTACAAGTTAATTTATTGAAGATCATCTGATGGAATAAGGACATGTTCTAAAGAAATCTTGGTAAAAATGTCACATTAGTGTAGTTAATGTACAAAATGCACCATGTTTGTTATATTTATTTTTGTTATTTTATTTATTATTATATTATATTATATTACATTTTAAATTTCTTATCAGCTTCTTTATTGTCCCTCCCTTTATGTCACTCATTCATTTATTTCTATCTATGTGATCCTGGTGATCTTATCTGGGAAACTCATAATTTAGTCCCCATTAAAGCATCTATAGAAGGTCTAACATTTCATGATGCCTCCCCCGAGTACAGTTTACCTAGTTCAAAACTGATTTGCAGGAATTCTAGTTTACCCCGAGAATTTTTCTCATGATCTACATTTGATTTCTCGGATTCTGTTGATTACCTCTTTTTTTAGACACCACGTTTCGTATCCATATATGTAGGCAGTGAGCATGGTCCCTAGGGTGGACCAGACGTAGCAACGCAAGACTCTATATCTAGAATTTTGTTTTATCCTTATTGCAGAGAACTGTTTCATATCATAGAAAGCCGCCTTAGCTAGACCAATTTTTTTTGTGCGTCTTGTTATAATACCATTCCTTGAAATTTTAATAGAGTAAAATAATCTATCATAATAATGAGGTACACCGCTAGACGTCTTTTTGCTAACATTCATCATGGTGGTTATCTTTTTCGTTAATAATGAAGCTCGTTTTTTGCTTTCTCCTTGGACTGTTAACTAAGCAATTGTCATTAACTTCGTGTTCTGCTAGAAGTACTATATCGTCATCGCACCTAATAGTATTATTAACTAGAGACTTGAAAATTTTTACGCGAAATTCGTCATTTTCAAAGGAAATTCGCAATTTTCGGATAAATAACCGCGAAATTTCGTATTTCTCACGCCATATTCTGATACTGTAAAATAAGAAAAAAATATTTTACTTTCTAAATATTTCTTTCTCTGTGATTTTGACAAGATTGATTAGTCACAAAATGAAACGCCACATACTGTTATTATTTTTCGATTTAAAAAATATATATATAACAATATAAAGAAAACAACAATAAAAAATTTCGACTTTTGTTGAAAAATAGCACTTTTTTAAATATTCCGAATTCCTACAAAATAAGGCGATTTTTTCAGGTCCCTACTAATGACTGCTTCCTATAAAAGTACTCTTATCAAGAGAAAAAATAATTTACATAACATATTCAATTATTTTATCAAAATCGCACACACGCAAGAATGAACGAGTACCTTCGTAAACGATGCGATATTAAAACAGGCAGATTCTGCATCAAAAACTTCTCAGTTCTAAGCCCTACGTGTTAAATACGGTAAACACGAGGTCCTGCTTCTTTAACCAAATTCAGGTTAAACGAAACATGATACGCACTCACAGATGTCGCTAATTCGAATATTTTATTTTTAAAAAAAAACACCTATAGCACTTAATTCTTTTAAATAATGAGATGAATTGTTTGTTAGCGGGTATATGAAATGGAATAAATTGTTATTGTTATTGTAAGTTTACAGCTCAAGTCCTTCAAGAACTAAAAATCGAACCAGCACGTCGTTTCCCCGCAGGGCTAGGCAGAGAGGACGGACCGCCAAACAACTCTATCACGGCATACATTTCTTGCTTCATTCACATTCATACATCGTCTCATATATTCTCTTCTGTTATTCCGACTTCTGACATGGCCCGATTCAAGTACTTGATTCACTTGACCGTGTCATGTCTTCTTCGGACGTCCCCGGCTTCTTCATCCATTCACATGCACGTCATATATTCTCCTTACACTCCTTTAATCGTTCATTCGCTCTACATGCCCAAACCATCAAAGCGTCCCTTTTCTTAATTTTACTCATTAAGCTTACATCAGTCATGCATTATTTACGAATCTCAACATTTTTCACACGATCATACATGGTTTTATCGCACATTCGCCTCAGAGATCTCGTTTCAACAGAATTCAGTCTACTTTCATTCTTCCAATTCCTTGGAAACTTAAAATACCATATGTTAGTTTTACAATACATCATTGTATTTTTAAAGTGTCTTGAAGGACTTAGGCTTTAAATCTACAATTCACGCCAATAAACAATTCATTTCAATATTTAAAAACACGTATTGAAAGCGTTTTTTTAATATTTAAATTAGCGAGCTCGTATTATGTTTCGTTTAACCTTAAGGTGTAATTATTAATCTCGAGTTGGATGCAGGCTTCACCACCGAGGTTGCATGTCTCAAGTTGCCACCGTATGCTAATTCAATTAATTATATAAATGCATAAATATTCATAAAGCCTGCATGGAAGCCGCAGACCCTATTCATGGTTTATGTAGGCTCTATGCTACAGTGCCTGCAAAACTAATATCATGTCTCGAGGAGTAGTAATGTTTACATATTCGGATATTGGGCAGAGGCTAACTGTTTATTATTCGCTGTTCAATGTGAACAAAATATACCACGGAGACTTCAGCGAACCATATAAATGATTAAAGTCGAAACCAGTCCTTTCGTTTCCCGAGTTTATAAATGGATGCTAATTGTGGTTTGATAATCGATAATAGACATTAAAAGGATGTGTATGGAACCGCGAAAACAAGTGTTCGTCTGTTTTGCTTCCTTCACATAGGCAAGAAAAATTATTAAAAATATCGTATTGCAACTTATCCGTGACTAAAAATAAATATTCAGTATCGTATCGGATTAAAATCGGAGAAAAATTATTAAAAAATACAAAATAAATATTTAAATAAATAAATAAAAATTAAACGAAACAAAATTCTTTAGCTATATGATCAGATCTGAATATCCTGGTTCTTCTCAACCTTTCTATTCAAATACTCACTTCCCTCTGCATCGCACAAATAGTAATAGAAACAAGAAAGATGGGCCATTAGTATAAAACTGCCCATACAAAAGCGTCACCAACATTGTTCACACGGATTTTTGCAAATCGCATCTAAGCACAGCGGCGCTCCGCCTTTATTTCTACCTACACACCAAATTAAATGTAATAATCTGCAGCGAATCTGTATAGTGTGTTCCTTCTCTCGAAGACGTTTTCCCAATGCTATCCCGTTCTTTATAAACAAGTGAAAAAATATTTACTTGGACCACTTACACACGCAGCAGAATCGCACCATATCCCATTCTTAGGTAGTACAAGCTACGAGGATATAAGTGTGTGCGTTTAGACTATGTCAGTCAACATTTTCACATAATTAATTTTTTTGCTAAAGTAATTACAGCATTATTATAAGTGATACAAGAATGAAATCGGTATTGGCGGGAAACTATTGCAGAGAGATTATATGAAAAGGGTTCATTTGTAAAGGTTTGGTCGTAACTCGGTGCCTGTCATCCCCATGCTATATTTCCCTTTGTTTACATTATCTATAGCCTAACAGCATTCCCCGAATTCACCATGTCATTGAAGATTACTTATTGCGTATTGCGCGGTATCTTCTTGAAAGTATAGTTCAATGAAAGATTGCATCTGAATGCATGTATTTATACAATATCAAATATTTGTGCAATGATGTCAAACAATATACTTCATTGTGTCAAAACTAGGAAAGTAAAATAAATGATAATAGATCGTTTTATGGTAGCTGTGGGGCGTTTTTAATCAAACGGAAGCCTATCCAGCTGCGCTACGATAATAACTATTACCCACTTATTGCTGTGTGGAGTGCGTCGGGGCTATGGTCTTACCTCGCTCGACGCTTTAAGCACAGTGCAAGACTAAGGCCGAGGTTTTACAGGGAGACTAACACTTGAAGGACATAATAGATGAGAGGTATATAAACAAAAAAACAATTGAAATTGTAAACAGTTATTGAGATGGATTCATTTGAAAAAGCAGGAGAATCTGATTAATTATTAGTTTATAAAATAAAGGCACTGCTTCACAATTTATTCATCTAATAATTGTTATCGCAACACAATTTTTTTTTAAAGACAAAAGCCAGACGATCCTTAATGCCAAAGTGCTGTTACCAGTAGAGTTCAAATAAAAGAGAGGAAGATTTTAGGTATAAACCGATATATGTAATGCAATGATAAGGCTCCCTTGATGAAACAAAGAATTTATCGCTAACAGTGACATCTATTGATTTTACTACTAATTTATCAATACTGATAGTGAGCAACACATCTAAGGATTTAGTTTTGGACCTCTTCAAATTAATATAGTTAGAATGTTGCAGTTACTCATATAAAAATGCAGTCACTCCAACTATGTGTGTACGTTGTACCTATTATCTAAATATCATTACCAATTATGAAGCATATTTTAAGAAACACATTTTATTTTTTATTATCTTATTCACTTATACACACTGAAGGCTCCACAGGAGATATTCTTTCATGGCGATAAGGGTGGATATGTATTATTAATTATTTTTCACCTTTCCCACTATGGTTAATATTTGAAAATATATACACATGACCTATTTAACTCGGATAAGTCTTCAATGACTCAGACACCCTAGAGAAAATTGGGTACTATAGTCATATAGTATAGATACAGACTTTCTTCATTTTTTAATTTATTTTTATATTAGTACCGCACAAGAGTCCCAGCTGCTCTCAACCGTCCGGAACCAGTGAGACTATAGCATCCCCTATTGGGGTATATTGTGAGACTAAAGGTAGTGGAGACCGGAAGGATATGGGGGATAAGTAAGTGGCTAAGTACCTGACTATTCAGATCTGGTCAGCAAACACGGTTAAACCCGTTGCAATCAACATTTTGGTCCCGGAGTAGGCGATACTGAAACTATTTACCACTCATAATACATAAGTTGTGAAATAACAGAAATTAATGAAATAAAATTTACTTGCGCACGTCAGGATTTAAGCCCGCGAACTCTGGATTCGTAGCCAAGGATCGTAACCACGAAGGCCGTCAGATTATTCCCAGTTTACAGCCCTCGAGTTGTTCACGGCCACTTGGTATTGCCGTTAACTTCATCAGAACCCACGCGGTAAATGCGAGACAATACCGTGAAAACGGTCCCCGGTCGTGCGATGAAGTTTGCTAATTCGAAGAACGAAGAAAAAAAGAGACCTAACGTTATCTCCACAGTCGCAGTAACAATGTACTAGGTGTTTGTGGATAAGAACATAAATCCCAATAACCAGTCACCCTGTACATACAAAAAGGTTTTCTTTGCAACGAGGTTCAATTAATTAAGTCTAATAAAATATGATTCTCCTCGGAACACAGTAGGCGGCGGACTATTGCGGGTTACCGTGCAATTCAAGGAACAACAAAGAAAGGCGGAAAATTAATATGTCAGTCAAGATTTTATTACCACTGGTTTATTGCGTTTAATTCATTGTTACAGAGCTTTCCTTAATAGTTTGTGATTATATCACGATTGCTTTTTTTATTATACGTTGCCTATAGTTTTCAAAGGAAGCGAAGCTTGCTCTTCACAATAGGTTTCTGTTATCGGACATGTTTAATTCGGTAGGCAAGTATGGGTACTGCCACCCCGGGAACCATTCATCGGATAACCAACGCCTCTGCCATAGATCATCCCAAGTAGTTCGCTTCATTTGGTGACTTGGCAGGGGTGCCCGGATTCATTGGGTGAGATTTGTCGAGATCTTGGCAAAAGCATCTGACCATCAATTGCATGGTGGGCCAAATCGGGAGAGGCCGGTTGAGAAAAACCCTTTGACCACTCTAGCCGGATTTGAGAGGGATAGATTAGGGTCACCTGTGGACCCACTGACCCCAGATTCATACCCACTCCCCATACAATTTGCTCCCCGGACCTTATTTTCCTCAGGGCCTCCTGTGTGGAAGAAAATGTTTAAAAAAAACTCTTGTATATAGTAGTTAATCTAGTTCGGCATAAAACTGGCATAATAACTACGAAAGTAGACTGAACGCAGTATAAATGAGATCCCTGAGACGTTTTGTATAGTATAACTATACTCGTATAATATTTGTCATATTATCACCAATTTACCGATGACGAAATTCGAATAGTTAGTAATGAACAAGATTAAGAAAGCAACATCTGGATGTTTTAAACAATTGAATGGAAAAAGAAATCGGGGACGTATCAGGAAGATATGGCATGACCATGAAAATAAAATACTCGAGTTAGGGCATGTCAAAAGACAGAAAAACCAAAAATAAAATGATTGCTGTCAGCAACTACTCCCTACCGTCTGGAGTCAGTGAGACTATGGCATCCCCGATTGGGAATGTTGTGAGGCTGAAGGAAGGGAGAGGAAGGTGGGGAAATATTTGGCTATTCAGATCTGGTCACCAAAGATGGCTAAAAACCCTTTTTAAGCAACGTCTCAATTCTGAATGGTGGTCTTTCACCAGGGCGATACTGAGAGAATCTTCCACTCTGGAACGTGCGCAAATATACTACACATTATTTTTAAATGAATTAATTGTGAAACAGCACAAATTAATTAAATAAAATTTACTTGCGTACGCCGGGATTTGAACCCGCGACCTCCGGATTCGTGGTCGAGAGCCTTACCAGGAGACCATGGAGGCCATGAAGCAAAATGTGTGTGAAAGGACAGAATTTGGTAGCTTTCCATCTCATCTGTCAAACTTTGGATGAAAATATCGTATTTCAAATATAATGACCTTTTTGACAAATTATTGCTTTAAACCTTATCCCCTTTACTTATAAACACGGCGTAAATACTACAAGGCGCATAAGGTGGGAATGGTGAAAAACTTGCCTTATTACCATGGCGTATGAAACGGCATTTATTTTTATTGATAATACTGATAAATCTAAGGCGATAATCATGGAGTTTAATCGCATAGCTCTCATTTTATTAAGAATCTGAAGTTAGAAAAACGCGATAGATCGCCGATGTGACTTTATGGATTAGTTAAAAATGTATTTCATTACGTGGCATTTGATCAACCTTGCATAATACTATTGCTTAGGAACATTGTAAATCTAATCTTTTTATTTACTCTTTTATGAAGCTATCACTTTGTGGTGATCCATTGTAATTAAATGAATTAATATAACTATGTTTTAACTATTTATTTTTTTTATTTTTTATGCCGATCGCTTTTGGAACAACCGTTCCATAAACAGGGCAAAATATAAACATAATAATATTTGTAATGATAGAAATATCGTGGATCCTTCTCTTCAAATGACTAGCGTTGAGCGTGCTCAAGTGTTCCTTTGAAATTAATCGTATTCCTATCTGCCAAATAACATGTACTTTCTTGGAGAGAATATTATAATATCTATTATTTATTTATTGTTTTTAATAATATACATGCATATACCTAAATTGTTATTTCTTACAATCCCGCTCTCACTGACTTGATTGTATTGACAATGCTACAACTGTATGTATATTTGTATATGACGTTATTATTTTTATATTATTTGTAATATTATATATAGTACAGCACAGCACTGATAGTATTAGTACAGCATTGATTAATTTAATGGAACTTATTGGATCTAGAATATGTTATTTTTATTACGTTTACACTTTTTTAACGACTGTTTGTTCCTGAATAAAATAAAATAAAAAACACGATTGTATAATCAAGAGTAGATTATAAATGGTTAACACAAAACTTTAAAATCCAATGGAACCTTTTATCAGCTGTAATATTTATCGTAATATCCTTTTCATAAAAGTGAAAACCTCCAAAGAGCTTTATTTTTGTTTTGATTTCGATCATAATTTTCCTCTCTGTCGAGTATTTGACACTAATTGCCACCTCTTAAAAGCTACAAATGGTTTACGATTCCCTTAAAGGTTTGTAAGTTTTTAAAATGGATCGTAAAATAATGTTTT
The DNA here is from genome assembly GCA_022606495.2 of Halesus radiatus. Classification (NCBI taxonomy): domain Eukaryota; kingdom Metazoa; phylum Arthropoda; class Insecta; order Trichoptera; family Limnephilidae; genus Halesus; species Halesus radiatus. The sequence goes on along the minus strand of JAHDVE020008674.1, from coordinate 18,403 downwards.
TTTCAGTTAATGTTAAAAAATAAATAACCCAAAACGAAAATATTGAAAACCTTCGTGACAGAAATGCCATTTTGTGCCAAAAATGTAAGTCGATCGCCTTCTTTTGTGCCTTAAAAGTTATATTTCCCTTTTTTTCTGATAAAAAAACCCGTCGTACCTAAAATTTTAAAAAGGCCCGTAATATAAAACATATCAGTCGATCCTTAATTCGTTCAATGGGCAATCTTGAATTTCATAACATCAGTAAGCCAACAATTCAGAAATAATTACATATATTTGGTAATTTTTCGCGCCAGTTTGCACCTAGTCCAATTAATATGGCTCATTTCGGAATTTCGCCTTTGAGTCTGAAGGACTGTTTCGCGAAATGCTCTCGCAAAGGCAATAAAATTGGTAATAGGTCTTCATTAGAAACGGCAATTCAATGCCCGCAGTCGGAGGTACTTCTCTTCTCTGAATTAAGCGTGGCTAATTTATTTAACATTTGTGATGTCCAGATTAGGCGCCATTGAAAACGGGTTCCCGATGGATGCCATAATAAAGAAATAAATATCCAGCGTGGACTATTTAATTACCTCTAGCCACGGCGGCTTCCTCTGAGGGAGTTCCACTGGATCTTGGAGGTAATCCGAGGCCCTAGAGGTGGTCCTTAATTGGATGAAGACGTTACCTTTAGTGGTTTTACGGCAAAGCCTTTCATATCGCAAGATGCCAATCGCACCTTGACCGCCCTGTGCAACTGTACAGTGTTCACTGTACACAGTTCGACTGTGCTGACTGCCAGTTTGGATACCTGAATGCAACCACTGAGGCACACCGACTCGATCTTTACAGCAAATTTTATGGATATTCCTATTTCAAATTGCGTCTGGTTTATAACATCATCATCCTACACAGATATTCGTGCAATTAAATACCAAGCGTACTAGTTTATACGGATAAATGCTGGCGGCTTCCATAAAGTTCGTCGTCTGAAATAACTCCATATTCTTGCGCTTCTCCTTCTCTATAATTCGATTAACATTTGATTTATAGTACAAGTCGTTAAAGCCCGATGACTCCTGTATTGAGAACTACAATCAATTATTGTTCCCGCAAGATGCCGTCTAGAAGAAATCGTCCCCGTACCGTGACACATTGTGGAAGTAAAAACAGTGGCAGGGACATAAATATGTTTAGTTACCTTTCTCCGGGTTGAATTAATGACGGAACGCACTGACGTAACGCGACGTGGAGGCAAGTCACAATAATTATAGGAGCTTTCAGAAAACAGATCATCTTATAATAGCCACGCTGCGCTGTGACTCGACTGCTGATGCGGGAGGGAGTCGGTAGCTTGTGCTTGTCGGGAACTTGAATTGAAATGGGTAAAAAATCTCATTAATCTTCGTTCGATCGTCTCAACGATTAAATGTCCGAATCACAAGAGTCTTGAAGGATGGGAGGCCTCGTTGGCATCAGTCAGTATATGGTTATAATTAGCCGAGGTTATAGGATAATGTATTGGATAGGTTCCTATTACGTCAGCCATGTCTTCGTCGTGTGTTCACTGTTCACTGTTGACTGTTGGCGTGCGATACAATGGAAATAACTTACCTGGCTCAGTAGGGAGAACGGTAAATTATTGCAATCATTAACTATAAGTGATTGGAACCAACTAGAACACACATGAACTCAAATGTTGAAAATAAATAATCTTGTCATTAAATATTTTGACTTATTGTATGACATAAGAATATGTTTGCATTATATCAATGAATGTAACACTGAAATTTGTTAGCAGAAATTACAGGTGATTATTATTTAATTGGATTCTTTTCGTAAGACACTCGCACATATATAATTCTACCTTGAAATTATACTAATTTTAATAGCATGAAAATTGCATGAATTGATATGTGATACGTACTCGTGTACGAGTACGTGTATACTATGTCCTTTCATTAATTTCACGTTTAGGTAAAAAAATTCTAATTAATATTTAATTTAATTTGGTGGATAGTACCTACTATTTATTTCTGAAAGATTTTAAATGTTTCCTTTAAAATAATGTGATTACGGTTTACGTATAAGTATTTCACTTGTGTTCCTACTGCATTACATTTGACTACATTATTTAATTATTTGTTTAATGTTAAGAATATGGGCAAAAACGAATCAATGAATAAGCGGAACGAAATAAGCTTCAATGCTACAGTGAACGACAATAGCTTAGTCCAGACTCCGAAAGGCGGGCGACTCGTGTGCTAGGCAGGTCCGAGCAAATATCAAGCAATAATTGATCATTAATTATTTATTTTCATAGTCACAAATGATTTCGTACACTTTATTTTGACCTTTTGACCACTTAATTATTCATTAAATAATTAAAAATGTACTTTATTTACACCACTTTTAAAAAAATAAATATCTCTACATGTTTCGACAACAATGCTGTCATCCTCAGGAATAAATAATTTCAAGTATAGACAAATGATAAAAATTAGAACAATAATTTAAGAATATACAAATTATAAACTTAAAGAAAAATTAATTAAAGTAGTTAAGTAATTAATCAAAAATTCTAAAAAAAATAATTATAAAACATTGAATAACAAATTTATATAAGAAATAAAAAATAAATATTATTATTATTAATATTAATATGAAAATCAATTTAAGAGATAGCTATTTTTTTAAATATTTGATTCTTTATTAAATTTAATTCGCTATTAATACTTTATTTCTAAAATTTCAAATTTATCTAATTGTAAACCGGTTGTATTTGAATATAAAATTTTTAAACCTTTATTTATATCGAACGAACGATTGGTTTCTAAAATATTGTTTGCAAATTCAGAATAGTTGTTATTATTTAAACACCTTAGGTGTCCCTTAACTCTAATACTGAAATTTCTACAAGTCTTACCTATGTAAAAATAGTCATTACAAATCAATTTATATACCCCCGACTTATTCAAAATATTATTTATATTTGTTATTTAAAATGTGATTTTTTTAATTTATTATTAGTACAATACTAAATTAAATAATTAAAATACGTTACCAATCGTTTTACTTAATTATTCATTTGCTAGTGTCCATTGTGTGTACTATCTGGACGAAGTTAATGATGAACAAATAAGCAACCCCAGACTTCTCTAAAAAGTGACATGTTACATAAACGTGTTAAACAAATGGGTACATAACTTAATATTCCGAAGCAATGCGTTATATTCTTATTATACTGAATTTATACCGACATTTTGCGCAAAATAATTCACAATAGCAATACGCAATGTATTATTTTAAACGCGCCTAAACACCGCAAAATGAAAGTCTCGGCAACGGAACATACGACGGTCGTATCTGTCAGAGGATGATGTATGGCGGAACATTTAGAGGTGGTGTAATAGAAGCATAGAAGCGTGTAGCGAGGTGCCTCACCTTGCGGAGGTATTCAGATGCCATGCATCACGAGCGGAGTAACGCGGCGGAATCGTATTATGGGACTGGGATGATTTAGGACACGCTTCTTGCTGTAACTGCGGTACTCTCAATACCTATCTAATAACTGCACTAACAAAGTATGTATATATTAAATTGTATATTGCGTCCATGCAATGTCATAATTTAGATGTTTTATACTAACTTGATTTAAAGGAAATGAAAAATAATTAAATCAATTTTCCCTAGCAGGGATAACGGCTGTCATCGGGGATTTTGATTTGAAATACTTAAAAATTTTAACTCAAGTTTAATTGCGAAAAAATTCTTTTAAACAATAATGCTTCAAAATGAGTTTTGTAGCTTTAAAATCTTGGTCGAATATACTTATAGGTTTGGAAATAATAAATTGAATAAACTAATACAACAACAAAAACAACCATTTATTTCCACCAATGTTATTCCAACAGTCTAAATTAATTTGCAATCAGCGACATCTGTATACATACCATTGAGTATGGTATCATAGCATGGGGAGGTGGTACTTCATCTACACTAGACCCAATCATAAAATCACAGAAAACGATTATAAAAATAATCCTTAAGCTACCTCTAATTACAGACTCTAACTTAATCATTAATATAATGAGAGTATTTGACGTTCGGCAGATTTACGCTAAAACAATCCTCACTCATCTTTATTCAAACAAAAGTAAATACTATGAAAAAAGAGTAAATACTCGTATTACTAGAAATGCCAACAAAGATTTACTCCAAATTCCTGTAATTCATACTACTTTTGGGCAAAGGAATTTTAGGTACCTTGCGATAAGAATTTACAACATTCTTCCGGTTAGCATAAAAAAATCTGATTCACCAAAAATATTCGAACACAATGTAAAAAAATGGATTAAAAGTAATGATAGGGAATTTACCGGTGCACTCAACCAAATTCGAAATTATTGATTCAACGATTTACGTATAAGCGTATCTTAATATAAGCGTATATTCATAGATATTTTAAAATTATAAAATAATCTGCAAAATTACTGCCTCAACACAGGCTAGCCTAGTGAGGCGGGTTATAAGAAACTTCAACTATAACTGTTATTATTTTATTTTCTATTTTACTTTATAAACCACTGTACACTTACATTATTATATTATACATGTCTTTTAGTCATAGTTAAATTTAATTACAATAAAGATTTTGTTTTTATATCAGTTGTTGATATAATTGTCCAGTTATGTATTGTCATGTTAATAGTAATGTGTTTTGCAGGTAATTAATCACAGTTTCAGTTAATTTCTTGTAGCAAATAATATTAACATTCGTCTATGTATTATTCTAATATCTGACATAACACAAAGTGATTTATTCATCATTATAATAATATATTTTAGGATAGGAAAGGTGCAACTTTGTTTATCTTGGAATGACGTATCGTCAACCGACGTGGTGACATAAGAAGCGCTTGTTACGACCAGACTGCACTGAACTTATCGTGAATTTCATTATTACATAAACTAAACATGTCATTATCTGCCGCAGGAATGGTCGTTAAATTCCATATATCGTCGTAGCACGATTTCAATATCATAAATCGAAGCCAAAATGATAATATAATACAAGGAACATAAAATATTTATTGATAATTTATTTTTTTACATGGTGTAATAAAAACCTATTTCCGTGTAACCATAAAAGTGGGTTCACGACTATTAAGAATATTTTGTTATTTTTAATTAACTAAAAAATATTTATGTAATTAATAAGAAGAACTATGTTTGCACCACCGTTTTTTTTAATATATAAATGCGTGCACTGCGTGTTTCAGAAGCAAGCTTCCCTCATCAGGATAAATAATATAGGTGTATTATAATTCCTTCAAAAGATTAGTATTCACTTTGTGGATTTATCTATTTAGTAATCTGTATATTACTGACGAGGAAAGAGCTTCACTATCGAAACATGTTAATATGTACATATTAATAAAGTGGGGATTACAAAGTAATTTTTAATTCATTATAGACTGTATTTTTTATCCTGATGAGGGAAGTATTGCTTCTGAAACATGTAGATATGTATATGTTAAAAACAGTGGGGAAAGTTCGTCTTATTAATTATATTAATAATGACGCCTCAAAATAATTACGCATCTTTCGAAGAAAAATAAAAAATAAAAAAATTATTATATTCGGTAGTTAAACTTTTTTTTTGCACCTACGCTCTTAATACAGATTATTTTGTTATCTAGATACACTTCTAATTGCCAATATTATGAAAAAACGATATTATTATTATGAATTTATTTATTATTTTCATTTTTCTCGAAGCGCGCCCAGTGCATCTTCAAACGGGTGTTTTTCAAGTACTTAAGAGGAACGGCTGCGCTGCCTGTGTCATACATAACTTAATTTTGGATTTGAGGCTAAAATACCCACCCAAACTGAATGATATATTTGTTTAATTAAAGGATTAGGAAATATCTAGTACGTATTAGAAGTATAAAGTATAGGCCATGAAAAAAATATATTTTCTTAATTTTATAGGCAACTTAGAAAATTATTCGCGAGTTTATTGTATTTTTTTTTAAATTATCATATTTGATATGTAAATATGACTACGTAAATAAAAATATAAAAATAAAACATTTAAAAAAAAAACTTTTTTCGAATCGGTATTTTAAATTATGTACGGCAAATTTGTGTTCCAACGTAAATTGGTCGTTATTAATTTAATTTAAAGTCCACCATAATGCTTATTTTAATATATATATATAAAATTTATATTTCATTATATGTTCAAAGTAGACAGCGTATAGCTTCTTTTTTACATACTGTTAACCCCCAAATAATTGTTAAAGGTGCCTCTAAAATCGCTAAAAATCAATTCCTTTAACGGCCTATGAAAAAAATATATAAATTACTTCTAATCCGTACTAGATATTTACTATAATTTTTTATGGAAAAAATGTCATTAAGTTTATGTGATATGAAGTAAGTCGAGCAGCCGTTCCTCTTAAGTGACTCTCTATTTTTTTTTTGTTAATTCAAGTGTTTCAGAAAGGAACAATTTTGTTTTTTAACTAACATCTCTTTTCAAAACTCAAACTAACCCCCCCCCCTTTCCCATATAAATATAATGTATATCATTATATACTTCAAAAATGAGTAATAAAAAACCAATTTAAACTTTATTCCACCGAACCGGTTTCAAACTATCACGTCCATCTTCAGACTGGAACATGTTTACTTAAAGTTATGGTATTTATGCATTTTTATGGCAGGGGTAGATAACTAATAATTTTATGTTGATCTTTTCTGTTTTTTTGGTAATCTTATATAATCTCATGATTTTATATATTGTGGGGGGTAAGATCTAATTATTTACCAATAATATAACTATATGTAATATACATATTCGTAAAAAGCTTATGCTTTGTGGCTTGTCATAATTATAATAAAAACCCTTAAATTTGTTTTGAACCACATCAATTTAATATAATAATCGACCGGTTTCGGAAGTACCCTTCCTTCGTCAGGGATATATTGAAACTAAACTACCCAAGTAATTTTATCATATGGTCTTCTTTTAGGTATTTTTCCAGTGAATCCGTTTGTTCCTCCAGAAAACCCCCTAATTACACCTCCCCCTTTGGTCGACTCCCACTCCAACACCTAAATATTCATGTATGTCTATCATTATTTTTAATCTAAGTTTAGTCTTAATATATTCTTTACGAAGGAAGGGTACTTCAGAAATCGGTCGATTGCTACATTAAATTTAAGTTGTTCCAAAGAAATTTATGTATTTGTATTATATATTATGTATCGATATGGCTTATTTATACTCAAAACTAGTATAAAAGTATGTATATACATTACAACGTATAATATAAGTTCTGTTTTAATTAGAGTAAAACATATAAAATACCAGTCACCCTATAAAAACATGTTGAATAAGTTCATATTATTATGATATTATAATTACCGCAAACTTCGCTAAAATAAATAATCTTAATATCAAATAAATATATTACAAAAGTCGAGCGATTCCCAGTGGTGGCAGCGACAATGTTGCCAGTAGGAAAGGAGAAATCATTAATGAAAATTTAAAATAAGCAAAGTATCCCAGTTATTACTTGCGTTTGTATTGATTACGCAGCAGGGTAATGATAATAACGGTAATCAAATACTAACAAATTGATATGAGCTCCCTCAAGTACACATACCTACCTACATGTTATAATAACGTAAAATATTAATTAATAGATCCCAAGCGAGTGGTTCGTATAGCTTCGGTTAGATTGCTACGTTTAGCTTTAGGTATGCAGTACAAATGAAGCAATTAATCGCAATCTTTATTCCTTTCCTTCAAGTTATTCTAGAAAGATTCATTATATTATTGAGCAACTTCTCACTTGGAACTGAAAAGATTAGTCGTTAAATCACGTCGTCATCTTTGAGGTTACTCACTTTACTGACATAAAAAAACTAATTCGGTTTATTGCGGAGTGTGGTGTTTTATTATCAGGTTTCAAAAAGTTCATATGAAAAGTTTATAGAGATTTTTTAAAAATTTTTCTTGTTGCCATAAAAGCAATGATATTTTCGAATGGTTAGTTCCCTTTAACTTTGTTTTTAATGTAATTCTATTCTTTCTGCATTGCTAATAGTACTGTCCTGCAATTACACTGTAACTTTAATTTGATTTTTTTTTTTTAATGCAAATGTGTAATTATTATTTTTTTTTTGATATAACGTAACAATAGACAAAAAATGCTTTTATTTCTATTTTTGTTTTTTTTTATACATTTTTTTTATCGTGAAGAAAATTTTTTATATGTGCTTTTCTTATTTTACATACTACCTTCTTTATTGGATTTTATCAGCTCTTTTATAATAATGTTTTCGAAATTGCGAAATTCCTTTTCAATCGTTGTTTCAATATTCTAGAATTACTATATTCATACATTAAATGTTTAATATTTTAATTTAACAATGCCTAATCTGTCATAACATCGGTACGGATTGTGGTAGCCGCGTAAATCAGTGAATTAGTGCGCAAGGTGCCGGATAGACCATGAGGTCCTGGGTTCGAGTCCCAACTGCTAGAGGAAGATACTCTTGCGTTATTTTTGTCTTATCTGTGTCTTTTCGATTTCATGTTTCATTTTGAAAGTTGTTAATAGTATCTTCAATGAACGGGGAGAGGGACGTCGGAGAGTTATTATTTATTAAATCAAAATAATGATAGTATTATTACGCAATACGATAAACATAATGTTTTGAAATGGAAAAATATTTTATAAATTTACATGAGCTTAGCATTTATCAAAATCTAATCAGAAATATTACTTTTTCTGACCGTTCCATTGTATGTTTTACAAAATGTTTAAAATACGAATATGATTTTTAAAGTGGAGAAAAGCATGTTTAATAATTTGTCGTTTCGTTTTGTAAATAAACGTAACCAAAATTTGTAATCCGCATTACAAAAAAATCGTATTGCGTAATAATACTATAATTATTTTGAATTAATAAATAATAACTCTCCGACGTCCCTCTCCCCGTTAATAAAAATATGTTACGATGAGGTTTATAAGTTCCAATAAGTTATTAAAATATATATCAATTAACTTACGAGTTCTATCCACGTTAGCTGTGAAACACGGCGTTATGCAAAATGAAATAAAATCGTGAAAGCACCAACTCGGCAAGAGTGAGATACAAATATCCATACAATGGAATACCAAAGCACCCTGGTACCTAAAGATATTAAGATTATCCCAAGAATCTCATTCATTATAAGTTCTCCAAAGAAGGCAGACCGTAAACAAACCACCATCGAGTTTATCAAGCAACGCGCGACGCCGTGAGCTTTTAGAAGCAACAATGGCCGGTGATAAGTCAACAGGACTACAAATACACCATTATTACATCAGCTGTCTCCGTATAGCACGCTTCCTCAAGGGGGTCTATTAGCGATCTTGCTAACTTCGGTGTATTAGTTATGATTTTCCATATTCATTATACCTTTTCAAAGAAAATTTCTGTCGTAAAGTACACGGTGTTTGGAAACAAGGGTTTATAGCGAGTATCGCCGTGAGCTTTCAGCCTTAACAATGGGCAACGCTAAGTCAAGTGCTAACCTGCTTTAGTAAATTCCACTCTATGGTAGCACCATGTTATGTCAAAGTATAAGCTTTATTGGAGGGTTCAATAAATTGCAAATACTATTAATTAACAGAAAGTAATCAATTTATAACCAAGCTGATCAAATGCCAACCACATCAGCAGAACTCAAAACGTTTACTTGGAAATATTTCTAATTGTTTTCGTAAAACCCTTTGTTAAAAATTAATAATTTACGGAAAACCCGTTGTTGCTTGCCTGCAATGTGTGTTTGAATAGTTAATAGTTTCGGGAAAAGATAAATAAATTACAAAAAAAGAGTACCGTGGTTTTGATCTCGATGCGAGATTTGAATTTTGATTGTTCACTTTTTAGTGAGTTTTTTTTTTATTGTAATGAACGCTTTAATCAAGTCATTTTTTTCGTTAATTTAAATGTGTCTACTAGTTTCGCCAGCAGCTTCAAGTTACTTCAAAAATTAAATTAAAATTGAAAAACAAATTTAAATCAACACTGTGTTTAGCCTTTTACAAAGCGCAAAGAAAAAATTTTGTTGTTCCGAAAATATTCCAAAATAAATTGTATGACACCATTGTAACCAAACTGGAAAGAAAAAAAAACTTTCTTTGGAAATATCGTACAAACTGTTAAATTGTTAAATAATATTAGAAGTAAATCGTAATTTGTTTCCGAAGATTAAAACCGTGATATGTTTAATTGACCCATCTAATAGACAAGTTATTGTAACGATAAAAGCAGGACGTTATATCTTTATGTGGTGCACTTTAATCTGTCAAACGATTCTGTCGTGAAGGCAACTATTTTCAATATGGCAACAACGTCAATTCCGCTGTGAGTTATAAAATTTTTAAATAACAATTTTTTAAACTATGTAAAATATTTTATTATTATATTTTTGCTGCTGTTTTTATGATTGTTTTTTTTTATTAATTGATATAAAATATAATATTGTTGAACTCTTGAAGTCTTGCTAACAAGCTACTTGCAGTAGCTGTATAATTTTCCACCAAAATAATATTATACATAAAAATACATAAATTCAAATGACGAAACGCCGAAACGGTGGTTCTATATTATTAATTTATTCATTGCGATAGGGGTGTTAAAACTCGGACGATACGGGATAGTAACGACTAATAGAGAATTCTAGAGTGGAATCAGTATCTCCCTGGTAAAAGACCACCAGTCAAAATCTAAAAAGTTGTTGAAATGACAATAGCAGTATTTTGTGACAAGATTTGATACCCAGGTACTTTCTCACCTTCCTCATCCCCATATTTTTCCCCTCCCCACTATCTTCAGCCTTACAACATGCCCCAATCAGGAATGCCATAGATCCACTGTCTCCGGACGGTTGGAATCAGCTGCAATTCTCGTGCGGTATTTACATAAAAAAAAATATATATTATTAATCTACTAACATTGATTTTCCAACTGATTAATCATTATCATCAGAAAACTTAGCGATAAACAGCATAGAAAAGTAAGGGCAGATTGTCTGCGTGAGTTCCTCCGGCAACATTAGGTGAGAAGAATAATTTATCCGCGCTCTTTGCTACTCCGGAAAAGTCAAAGCACGCCCTTGGTGCGGTCAATTAGCGTTGGAGCCACCTTCCTCGCTCGCACGACTGACAGTTATGATTTCCCTTGGCGCGGACGGGACGCACACGAAGTGGTCTGTAGTCCGTTAGTTGTCCGCCTATTGTTTTCACGTCAGATTTAAAAAAAAATGGTACAGGGCTTCCTAAGATATGAGATCTAAAAGATGGAAAAATCTGTAAACGAAGATGAGATTCTAATAAAATTCAAGGTTTCATCAGGTAGATGAAATATTTTCAGACTTGGTTTGTGTAGAGCGGGAATAAATTGATTAACGATTGTAAATACAACATTTAAAATTGACTTATAAAGTTGAAGATTATGTGCAACAACTGTGAGTTTGTAAACCAGGCATTATATTGAAAACTTGTTATTTTATACTAAAGGTTTCGGCAAAATTTGTGGGTGAAAGGGGATTGGGATGATATTCAACGAAACTTAGTATCTACATCATCTTCAAAGGAATAATTATGAGTTAAAAAATACAGCATTGTTGGTTTTCATCGAAGCAAAGAATATGTGTTACGATTCAGTATTCTAAAAATGAGATATAGTTGAGGTGCTAATATCGTTAGAGCTAAAATTAACCAATCTTCTTTTTCCTTTCGCCTGCAATAATTTGCACAATAACAATAAAACTGAGAAAACACGAGACATTATATGAAAAGATATCAACGAGTGGTAACAGAAAACTTTGAAAATGCCTCCGGAAGCAGATCTCTTACAAAAATTGCCTAAATAATTTCGAATGTTAGTATGTACTTATTAACGTTTTTAATACTATTTCAAAGCAATTATTAACTTCGGCTTTTCAATCGGGCTCACATCTCCTTGCAGTCTCACGAACGCTAAAGTCAATAATCTGCATTGTCGAAGGCTGCAGCCAAAGAAGTAAATATCCCTTCATCTAATTCGCGGACACCTAATGGTCTCCTAAGGTAGGCCGTATTTCCAGCCAGTGGCGAACTGACCAGGAAGGCTACAGAGGTTTTACCGATGAACGAACGAAATATAAGCAACTATGTCAACAAACTTTAAAAGGGTCATTTTTTATGCTTATTCTGAAAACATTATTTTTCAATTAGAAAGCTACGTGCATCATCACATCACATCCGAAATTATATTGCTTAATAAAAATAATCTTTTGAAATCCATACAAGAGATATAGTGCCGACCTGAAATGTATTTCACTGAACGATTATTTTTATTCTGTTTTTGAAATGTGGGTCCGTATGGCTTGCTTTAATTTTGTATATGCATGGAGTAAATTTTCAAAATAAAAATAACGTTTTTCAAATGAAGATATTTTGCTAGATACGGTGCTTTATCATCGATAACGTGCTCTATAAACAATCTATTGTTTTATTTATTTTCATTACTTCAAAAGTACTAAATTCATTGAGTTTTCTACAGCTATTGTTCCTTATTCAAATCGAAATAAATCATTGTTAAAATATTACATGAATGCTGTCTATTTGGGCCCATATTACGATTGCACACTACAAATCCGACCCCACTCTTGAGCGGCATTTATTCTGTTGACTTTAGTTAAACGTGAGTAAAGATACATTTCAATGAAATAAGGAGTCGGGCAGATCATAGTCTGGTGCCCGTACATCGCTAGGACTCATAATTGGCTCCGGAGTGAACCCCGGGAGGTCTGCCTAACAGTACGGAGCGGTATATCCAACTACCATTGACTTCGTATCATGACTTGTTACTGGAATGATTTTCTATGTGTTTTCTAGACGTTTCAAAATGGTAGTGAGAGCGTTATGTTTTTCGGAAATATCCACATTTATACTAAAATGAATCAATGATTGTTGTCGGAACGATGGAAAATCGTGAAAAGGGTCGTTTTAATTTATATGATAGATAATATGACTCTCAAAGACTTTTTAAAGAATTTATTACAAGTAGAGCACATCTTGAAACTAAAAAATAAATAATAAATAAGGAAAGATGCTAAATAATGGATTTCAAAACTTATGAGCAATTTTTTCCACTGAAAATTGTTGATTTTCGCATTTTCACCAGAAACATTTTTAAGTTATTCGCAATACAAAAACTTCACAACGTCATTCACTTACATTATATATATTATGCACTTGTATATTATGTATCATATACATTATATTGCAATATAAAAACATGTTTTTTTTTCTCTGTGTCATGCACTTATATGTTATTATATTTGTGTTTTTTTTTCAATAAAGAAAGACAAATATTCCCAGATTATAAATAACCTAAAAATATTTTTTTTAAATCTCCTACTACCATCACAGTAAGCGGAAGATGTTGTTTGTGTCGTGATGGAGAACTTAGCCAACCGAGGAATTGAACTCAAGACACCTGGGCGAGACCCAGAAGCGATGCCAACTCAGTCACTGACCGCTTTATATAATATAAGTATGTAACATATGATATATGTATATGATATATGATATATGTATATGATATATGTATCATATGTTACACATTTATATACCTACTATGCATCATGTTCATCTTTTTGTTACTTACTACCAATTTTTTTTTTCTTTCTGTATCGTTTACTTAATCATGTACAATGTACAACAATAAGTCAAAAAGCTCATCAGAGGGTTAATAATGAATAAATTAATAATCAATAAATAAGTTCGAGGCAAAAGCTTAAAAAAAATGCTAAATATGATGCAATACGATTAATGGTGAAAATTTGTTTTTATTATTCGGAACAGGCGGAATACCCTATAAAGCAATTTCAACCTTACTATGAACGCAAGTCTTTTCAGAAAATTAATTTTAATTTTCTTTTGTTACAGATTGGTGTCACTCTTGTCTTCGACAGCAGTTAAGAATTCCATCATGGAATCCAAGAAAAATACTACATAAAACCAGCAGATGAAAATCTTATCTTTTATACGAAAAGGGTTTGCTGGAAAACATTGATTGACTGACAATCAATTGAAATAAACTCTATTGAAAAGCAGTTCAGTGTAATTCAGAGAGATTGTAAGAACTTTTGATTTCATGTTTTTTTTTCTATTTTTTATTACTGATTTTTAGGTTAATTGGTGGCGAAGATTGGCATTGGAGCCAGCCTCATAGTCCGGTTTGTTCTGGGCCTTTGCGGTTTAGTGGGTTTAATTTACTGTATCTACTGGCCTGCTAAGTCCTAAGACAAGCCGAGATCTCCTCATCAATCTACTGCCATTCTTCAACTGCGGGTGCAATCACCGAATTTAAATACATAAATGTATATTTGTACTGTTTTGTGTATTAACAATTAACTTGTTTTACTACCCGGCTTAGCCAAGAAAATCAACATTTTATCTGTGAATCGTTTATCGTTAATGAAAGAGTGAAAAACATGCAACAAACAATATCGTTGCTAGTTTTACGTTACATGATTTGTAGGGCATTTTCAAAGATCTATAGATCAGTATAAAAATGACGTTGCCCCATTAAAATACAGCTGAAAATATTGTACAAATTTAATGACGCCAGAACTCACCATTACACAGATTTTCTGCCTCATGAAACAGATTAAGTCTTCCAAATAAAATGTTACTCCATAATAACCCAAAAATAAGAGAATTTTCTTTTTGATGTCTTGGGCAATTAAAACTAATAAAATCTAAGTTCAAATATCATTTTCGCCGTGGAAACGGGAGATAGTCCGAAAATGGTGACTATTTAAAAATCGGCAATATATGTTTGACTCTTTATAAAGGTTCATCATTTAAAAAAGGTCAATCTTCTCCACTATCTGACAGCAGCCTTCAGCCGGATCCGAGTCTTGTTGTGCTGTGATGAAATCAAACGAGAGTACTCATTACGGAATTCAATAATGCTAAGACATCGCATCATGGCGATCATATCGGTCGCATTACATTCAGTAAACGTTCATTATTCCTCCCACAATAGGTACGTACCTTATAATGACTCCTATTATTCGGCTTATCATAAAATGGGGAGAATGATCGACCAATTATTTTATTTTCATCTCTTTTGAAGTACCTCCCAGAACATATTTTATATCGCCACCTTAGTTACTAAATTAGCCAAGTCAATTTAGGCAACTTTACAAGAGAAACAAAATACTGGTTGTTTTTTAAACTAGTACGAATTTTTAAATTTTGAGATAAACTTTACCATACATAATAAATTTATGCCATTAAATTTTAGTTTTCTTATAAAATAAAAAAGTTAGACTGCAACTTAGTTTGGACTGATTTTGTTTAAATTGTTAATGTATTTCTAAAGGTTCAATCGATGATCTAAGTTATGAATCGAAATTCTGCTCTGGCACACTATTACGAATATTTTTTCAAACCATTAAAAAAAAACGTATTTATTGATTTTTTTTCTTTTATCCCATAGTTTAACAAAAGTAGCATGAAATATAATTTTATTTTACATGCATTTGTTATTGTTATAATGATTATTTAAAAAATGGAAACCCACATAATATACACCGCTTGTTTGTGTGTATAATTTAAATCATATAAACATAATTTGAGTAATGTAACAGCAAGAAAGTATGTAATATATAATGTAAATTTCGAGGCTGCAGTTATATTTTTTATTCCTTACTATTTCTTTTGCATGGTACGATTTTCTGATAATATAATTACCATACGTATATGAGGTTTCCGTAGTAATATGTAGTAAAAAATTGTCTAAATGTGGCATTCATATCACAATTTGCAAAAGAAAGGACTTTAGCCGATTAGAATGATGGTATGAAGTAAAATGACTTATTTATTAAATTGATTGATTTGAGTCTTGAAGCAAATTGAATTATAAATTCTGTATTAATTAAAGATAAACAAGTAATATAATGTATAGAGCATATTCCGTAGACATTATTCGTTATATTTTGTATGTATTTTCCGTTTCTTTATACTAAAAGAAGATTGCTTAAAAAAATATAATAATTAAATTCCAAAATGTATATAACCAGACACATTTTAAAATTAGTCATTTTTTTACTCGAATTCTAAGCAAATAAAATTATTTCTACAAAAAAAAACACAAATTGATTCGGTAAATTGTTGTTTTATTTAGTGAAGATATATATTTATGTAATAAAGTAATTCTGTTGGTCATTGCGCAGACATTTAACTTAAGAATTTTAATTTAACTTTAAATAAAATCATTATTAAAAAAATTCGAGAAATTGTTTTGTTACAAAACTCCTTCAATTTTTTTCTGTGTTTACAGACTTACAAATCTATATATTTCAGAACTTCTTTTACACTTATTTCATTTAGGTTGACAGGGAAACATTAATGCTTAATAAACTGTCCTAAATCGAGAAAATCTCGTCGTGAAACAGTTAAAATATTCTTCCTAAAAAATTTATACACATGTAATACTTTCTGTCAAATTTTGTAAGAATTAGATTTAATACTGGGTTTTGCCTCTGCTTTTGGTTGGATTCTTGTTAAAATACCCTTAAATTTAACTATAAAATGCTGAAAAATAAAAAGCCTTTATATATCAAGTTATCCATCTCTGAAATATCATACCATTTTGAGGATTTTTTAATGATTAAACAAATGAATAACATGAAAAATAATATATTTCGTCGTGTGACTACTAACTTTTTGACCGATAAGTGGATATATCACACAAATGAATTAAAAACTATTTTGTTAATATATACATATCTACATGTTTCGAATCAGAAGTATATAGAATAATATAAAATAATAATTTAATAATATGATTTATTAATAATGATACCATAAAGTGAATAAGAATATTTTGAAGAAATTATAAAAGAAGGATATATCACAGCTCCACAGCAATTGAAGGCAGTGAAATTGCCTGCTGAAAACAGTTATTTTTACCTAGAAATTTAAAAAGAAAAATCAGTACAAATTACAAGAAACTAAAACTCATCGTTCGAATTTTTTTATTTTTTTATATGAATACCGCACAAGAGTCCCAAACTGCTCCCAACCGTCTAGAGCCAGTGAGACTATGGCATTCCCAATTAGGGAATGTTGTGAGGCTGAAGGTATTGGGGAGGGAGAGTAGAAGGGGGAAAGGAAGGTGGGGAAAAGGGGAAATGCTTATAATGCTTCAAATATAGCACAACCGAAATCAATCACAATTAAAAACTAGAGACGTCGCAAAGTTCAAGTATTCTAAGTAGAATAATTGTTCCAACAAATTAGATTAAATTACTACGTCGTGTACAGAAAAAAATCAGTCAATCCATTCATGTATTGTATGTAGCCTGGAAATTATTGATGACTTCTGCAGAAAGCCGTTAATAATATCGGAACAAGATGCTTATTAAGTAAACGTTGCTCCCGCATCGGCTCGGCTAATGGATGATAATGCTAATCGCTAAATTACAGATCATTCCCAGCGGAAATCCATTCTGCTTGCCTTGATGAATCATTGATTGCGGATTTCTTGGATTAATGAGTAGGCTTTCGAATGGAGGATTCAATGTTCAGTTATTGTATATACTCAATTTGAAATGGAGAAAAAAACAGTGGAATAATTTAATTTTTTTATCAATATTTCAATTACATATTGGATAAAACATTTAAGAATATATTGTTTAGTACTCTCATGATTATGTGTAAACTTTGCATGGATATTGTGGATAGGTACAGATCACATGCTTGTTAAACCCCGTTTTTCCAATACGTTAGAAGTTATTGCAACGTTTATTTGAAGAAACATTAGGTCGGACAGGGCCTGTTTCACTCAAAATCACAAATCATAAACTGTATAAAATAAGAAAAACTTTTATTTTGAAAAAATATACTTAAAAATTGACAAATAAAAACATACGTTTCAAACTTAAACAAAAACGTCACCTGTCAAAATATAAACATGCCTGCCCCGTGAACGAGTGGCTAGAATCCAACGGAAAATAAATAAAAAAGCCAATATTGCCAGCAATGGGTTGTTTTCGGATGATTTTTTCTTCTAGGTGCCGCATATGAAAGACTGTCCCAGTAGCTTGGGAGAACAGTCAAATCTCATACATTTTCTACGCCATTTGAGACAATTTAAAGTGTTTGTATTAATATCATAATAATGCCATCAACTTGCTGTTGTGTTCCAATCTGTAATAATAGGGGTGGACATGTGTTTCCAACAGATAAAGATTTGGAGGCGAAATGTGTTAATTACGATTGTTTTTATTATTTGCAAAAGAAAAATAATTACTTAGTAAAGTTTTACGAGTCAGACTCGTTCTTTACAC
>JAHDVE020008673.1:0-21337 GCA_022606495.2 Halesus radiatus | reverse complement strand
CTAAGATAGTTTTGTTGTTATATTAATATAATGAACTATTGAAAAATCTAACAATTAAGACATATGAAACTTAATTACAATATATATATAAGATACTATATCAATAAGTTCAATAACCATTGTAAATAATAATACAAAATAATAATAATAATAATAATATTTTATCACCAACAACTAATAATTATTATATAAAATGGGTAATAAAACAGCAAGTGCCAAGTCCAACAAAACTGAGCAGAAGTCGATCGCAATTGGTCTCCACAAAGGATTCATCACCACCGAGGTGAAGAAGACCAAAAAATAATCTGAGAAACTCAGACAAAACAGGAGAAAAGGCAGACTTGGTAGAAGACTCAAAGCTGTCAGACAGCTCATTAGCGAGGTACATCATTTTTTAATAATTTATCTGTATCATTTTTTTTTTATTGATTGATAGGTCTGTGGTCTGAGCTCATACGAAAAGAGAGTGATGGAGTTGCTCAAGACTGGAGGAATGAAGGAGAGCAAGAAAGCTTTGAAGCTCAGCAAGAAGGCTTTGGGAACTCACAAAAGAGGCAAAGCCAAAAGAGAATCACTCCTCGAGGCCATCAGACAACAGAAGAAGAAAGCTTGATTCTCCAGCAATATACATTAAAATGTGGTGAAACTCATTTTTTTATTTAAATCCATCAATCCTTAAAAAAAGAAATATGAAAAAATCAACAATTTATAAATGCATACATAACAAATACATATATCGATAGAAATTGATATTATTTTAATTAATAGATTCATATCTAAACATACTAAAACTATAGAAAATAATAATAATAACAAAATATAATTAGAAAAGAATAAAATATCATATGTGATACATCTGTATCTTCATATCTTCTGTCAGCTATTCGCGTTGAGTATAGTCAAAATTGATCATTCGTTGCCTTCGAATCTATTTAGGTTTTAATACAGCTCTTACTTCTTGTTCTTATCTTGGTTTAACCACGATTTCAAATTTTATATCATGTTTGTTTACCATTTGAGTCACTAAAATATAATAAAATTTTATTTATTTTTTAAATTTAGGTTTGATGGCTATTTTACTCTCGAAAGATGGATCTGTGATGACACACACAGAACACAATTGAATGTTTTTAGCACAGTATGGATGAATCTGATGACCACACGAATAGCGAATCACCAAATCTTAACTACCATCACAAATATCACAATGGCAGATTGTCCGTATTCCTCTCCGATATTCATCGAGAAGCTCATAACGCATCTTATCAGAATCCTACATGACAAGTTGTAGACACTTGAACAACATATCCTTTTCATAAAAATAACCTTTCACCAGCAAGGAAAAAGACTCTCGTATTGTCACAAACTAAAGTTTTTGCATATTGTTTTATATATACTTGAGGATCGAGTGCAAGTGGACATGGGTGATAATATCCTGGAAAAGCAATGGGTAGAGTTGTTGATTAATAACATGCCTGATGAGGAGACAATGGCGGCGTTGCTGCACTTTCAGCAATTCCAGCCCTTCTACGACCAGGAACCAGTGCTTTTCGTATTAATACTAACCGGGTTGGTTGACACTACGACAACCCTTGACGCACCACGCCAGTTGGGCATGGACTGTCTCGTAGATAAGTCGGCCCATATTGGGATGATCCTGAGACTGGAGTTCTAAAGCATCAAGCCATTTATTGATAATAACGAACCTTGTTAGAATCGCTTTTTCGACATCTCCCAGCCTATCATATAGATAAGCTTCGGCACTATGCAACCTATATTTAATGCAGAGATCTAAACTGTCGTCGAGAGGATAGAGGTTGGTCTGGATCTCATTTTCAACTTGTTGGAAATGACCGAGCCTGGCCAGCAGCCCCAAATACCTAACTTTCAAAAGAGTAAATCTTTATTCCTGCATAAATGAAGAAGAAGACAGTGACTGGGTTGGGTCGGAGTGACGTTTTAGGATCTATTTAATGAACTGAAGCTGAAGTTCGGGATAAGGGTTTAACTCATCGATAAAGACTGTTTCTTCTTCAAGAAAATATCTGCTCAGGAGATCTTGAAGCCTCTGCATATCTAATTAGGCTAAGAATTTTATATGTTCTTTAATGATAAAGGAAAGCTTCTGCAGATCCGGCGAACTAAGTTCAGGAACAATGTATTCTAAGTGACTAAATGCTTAGCCGGAAAGCACCCTACTCGACAAAACAAGTTGGGTGGCGAGGAGATACTCAGATGTGAGAGTGAGGAGAGCGACTCGCATATTAATGTAAGGAGTGTCAATGGTATCCTCAATAAGTTGATCAATCTTTGGGTATGAAGAACAACTCTTCAAGAACTATTTTCGTGCTAAGACCTTGGAGAGAAGGTCGAATGAAACGGCACCATGACGAATTAGGTAATGGACGCCCTCCACGGCTTCGGGAAACTAAACTATAAGACTTCGGCTAAAGAGCTCAAGGATGAATCTCCAGTAGTATTATTTGCAGTCAACTTCATCATTGATCTCAGTGTCATTGGTAGCTTGGTCAATGGTGAGTTATTTCTGTGAATATTTCTTATCTGGTGTTGAGATTAACTGACTGCCACTAGGAATGTTGTTATAATTTGCGGAAACCTTCCCAAGAAGTCCAATCGGAATATTTCGAACGATAATCGACTTAATGATATCTATCTCATAGTTCTTGCGTCTGAGCTAATCCAAAATATCAGAGTCATACTCAAGCTCGTTCAGTATTGGAAGGGTCAGTTCGGTGAATAGCTCAGGCAAGACAGTCTCAAACATCAAGGCAGGAGATGCGCGAATCAAAGTAGCGTAGCTCTCAGGAGTCAGCATCTTTACCACTACCTCTTTAAGCACTTGTCTGCGAACGACTGGACCAAGCTTTCCTTAAGGAATTTTCTCCCCTCTAATGCATTTTCTCATATAATACATTAAAAGTAACAAAATACGTCTCGCAATTACTTGAGACTATGCTTCTCGAGCGCAAGACATAAGAATAACGTATGGAGTGTAAAAATCTTCTTCGCAAACACAGAGATAGACGAACTCTGCATACATTTTGTGGCGGATCAGTTGGGATTTTAAGACATGCAATTCGTTGGTCTAGGGATTTATTGAATATATTAATTTAGATAGTGTATCTTTGGAGTAATTTGCAAAGATGTAATCGATATTTTCAGATCCAACATTATCGACTCTTTTCATTAGTATAAATGGCTCGAGGCTGCCTAAAAACATGAGACCGAGGGCTTGACACCTGGAGCAGACTGTATCCATCATAAATTTGCAATTATTGGTGCGGATTAGAAAATCACACAAAAAAAGCAACTCCTGGTTTTAAATCTCCTTCTGGTTCCACCCCATCTTAAGATGATTATTATTGTTATGGCTTGCATTATTTGGATTGCTATTTTTTGAGACTAAAACAAAAAACCTTTCTAAATAACGCTCAACGTAATCATGTGTAATATCGCGGAAGGCTCTGTAATGTGGCGAACGAACATCGGTCTCTAATGGAGTGACCCGAATACAGTCCAGTTCGTAAAGAGAGCCCTAGTAAATTCGCCGCAAAACGGTGAGTCCGAGTTTCCAGTGTCCCTCAGAGTCGATTTTTCGTGATAAATACTAGATGTATGGTAGGAATTGTAGAGATCTCAATTGGTTCTAACTAATGTACATCAACTGAAACTGTTGTTGATTTTGTGACTGTTGTTTCGTTTTGAGACTAGTGGAAATGCTTACGTAAAGACGGCGAAGTTCGACCATCGGAGGCTGCGCATTACACAGGAGTTGGGCGGAAAGACGTGACTCTGCTGGAAGGTTTTCAGGCGAAAGTTCTAAAAAGTATATTTAAGCATTTGCCATCTATTGAATTGGGCTCGAGGGCTGGTGACTACCGCTTTTGAATCGGGCCGTGTTGTAAACACGAAGTCCGCTTCTCGTAAATTGATATATGAGAGTATCGCTGAGGAAGCCTATTGCGAGGGAGTTTTCGGCGAAGAAGTAATGTTTTAATGTACTCAAATTATAATTTAGTGGGTCGATTTTGGGGATGCTGATGCGGATAATTTCAAGATACTTGTCCCAGACGATGAGGAGGTCATTTTAGAAGAAGTCTAAATGCGCAACCCGCCCCTGCTTGATGACTGTCTCTCGGTTAGACTGTTGATAAACTAGCATGATCTCAAATTTGGGATGTACTGAGAATAGCGTAACTGCTTCCTGCGAACTCACTGCCACGATGGTTATTTTGTTCTTAATAGTGGATGGTTAATCCTCATTTCCGTAGGAACATGCTCCCACACGCATCATGAAAGCAGACTGGAAAGTCAAGGGCAGTGGTTAGACGTATGTTCTGTAGTTGATAATCCTTTTTCTAATGGTTATCAAACTGATCGAGTCGAATTAGTCCAGCGCCAACAAAGAGAGCGCCTCGTTTACCGCTAGAAACTCGACCTGGATGATATTGGCCTGGAGCAATTTACTTTCGACGAAATGAAACAGCAGTGGTTTAGGTAAAAATCGAAAGGTTTATTGATTTTATATCTTGATAATTTCGCGAAGTTTATACACTGCTAACTCCATATTTCCTGAACACACGACCAGATATTCGAGATTCGGAGACATGTGGACACAGCTGAGTCGGGTACCTTCGTCGAACGGCCGGAACATGAAGTGTCGGAGGGAAGAAGGATAGAAGATAACCACCTCTCCTGTAAGACTCCAGATTATACACGTGCGTTACTGTTGTTACAAAAATATTTCTACTCCTTGTACCGTTTTTTTGTTATCGCGAATAAAAGAGTTTATATGGCCTGGCACGGAGGTGATATACGATTCGGTGAGGTTAAGAGGGGACGAGGTCTGAAATGTATGGTGTTCGTTGAGCAAATGCAATTTAAATCGTTATTCTATCTCGGGGACTGTTAACATTTTGAACTTGAGGAGTTCCTCCTGCTCAATTTAGTCAAGTGGGTTATTTGATTTCTGCTAGATTTCTACATTCTGTTTTGAATGGAAAGTTTTGGCAGGCTAATGCCGACTATATTATTATAGCTATGGAGGCTAGTCTTCTGAAGCAGGAGTGCCTGGTTCGGAGAACTATGATGATTTGTACAAAGAACTATGTTCTGGGTCATAAGGAGCAGCCGATGAAGAATGTGACTTAGAGTCATCGATGCTGTCGCGATGCTTGTAGATGGGGGGATTGCCTATATGATTCTAGGTAGTGTTATTAGCTTGGATGTTGAGTCGGTAGGTCAGCAAGTCTCTTATTTCTTCGTCAACATAAGTTGAGTTGGCGTAAGTCTAGGAAATGATCCTGTCTAGCTCATCTTCTTCATCGAACATTCGGCGACTCTCTGCGTGAGAGATGAAGTCAGGTTATTAGTGTGTCATTTTGTAATTATTTTTTTATCTTCCCTACTATAAAATGTGATTGTATTTTTTTTTAGTATGTTATTGCTTTTACTTCTTATTTTAAACATAATAAGTGTTATTACATGTAGTTTATTTATTTGGTTTTCAGATAATTTGTATATTACTAGTAATATTCGTTTTTTAGCAAAATGTAAAAGCAATGTAAGCTTTAAATTTATAGTCGCTACAATCTAATGAATTAATTTAGCTTCAAATTATTATTCTATATATTTTTTAAAAAGTAAATTAATAAATACAGAAAAATAGAAATCAGTTTGTAAGAAAAAATTCCCAATATACATTTTTCGAGCATCAGATATAAGTATCCTTCAGAGTGTTCTTCATTTTGCTCAAAGCTTCGTTATTAGTATGAGTGTGATTAAAGGTTGGACTGTTTTTTTAGAGGAGATTATTTGCCACCATGCCATTCGCCAAATAGTGATTAGGATTGGTGCAGCTGGCCCGGCCACGACTTTCCCCTCTCAACTGCCTGCTTGCGCATCTTTCTACCTACTCGCTATTCGATATTGTTCTTAGATCTGCTCGATGTCCCGTCGCGCAAAGATCAAGATAC
Organism: Halesus radiatus; assembly: GCA_022606495.2. NCBI lineage: Eukaryota > Metazoa > Arthropoda > Insecta > Trichoptera > Limnephilidae > Halesus > Halesus radiatus. Next base: position 15,341 of record JAHDVE020008673.1, on the reverse strand, counting down.
TTAATATTTTATGCCAAGTTATTTTCGAGTCCCGTTTTCCAAAGCACCGCCTTTCCATCTTTGCCGCCAGTTGCGAAGTAATTTCCAAGTTTCGAAAATCTGGAGATGTTGGCGTTGCCATTGTGAGAATAGATGCTCAAAGCTAACAGTCCTTTTCTTATATCCCATATCTATTAACAATCGAAACAATAAAATTATTATTTTATCCCCATATATATTTTTTACCTTGGTTTAAGCATCGTTGGAAACTGACAGCATATAATTTCCAGTTGGGTGCAAAGCCACCGAGTTCACCACATCCGAGTGCGCCTCGTAATGTTGTGCCAATCTATTGGTTCTCAGATCGTGGAATTTTATTGTTTTATCAGCCGAGCAGCTCACAATCCAGGGCTCCTGCTTGTGAAACTGGACTTCGTTTACCACTCCGCTATGGTCGGTGAAGCTGCTAACGAGTTTTTTCTTGTCAGCGTCCCAAATGCATACATTTTTGTCTTCTCCTCCTGAACCGACGAGGGAAGCATCGGGTGAGAAACGGACTGAATTCACCCAATTCTTGTGGCCAACGATTGAGCCTCGGAATTTTAGCGAGTCGACGTCCCAAAGTTTAATTGTTTTATCATCAGACCCTGAAACCAGAAGTTGGCTGTCGAAAGAGAAATCCAACGCTCTGATTGGCCCATGATGTCCTCCTTTGATGACTTTAGATTTTCCGTCTGCTGTGTGTGTCCAGAGTCTGATGGTTTAGTCTTTCGATGCAGAAGCGAGCAGTAACGCATTGGGAGAATATTCAAGAGCATAGACCTCGGCGGTATGGCCTTTGTAGACGTTGGGTTTTTTGTCGAGGCCAAGATTCCATATGGAAATATTTGAATCGATTCCACAAGTTGCTAAGTAGGTACTAAAAGACTTTTTATAAGCAATTATATGATTTGGTTATTTGTGAGTATGTTAAATATGCGGTTGATGATTTACGTATCGTAACTGAAAGATAAGGAAGTAATAGATTTGGTCGTAGTTAATGTTTTATAGTGGGTTGGATCGTTATTTATAGTTTTTTACATTTTTTATTAAAAATTAGGAAATATATATATTTATAAATTTTATATGTTAATAATCTTAAATGTTTTATTTAAAAAAAGTTAATTCCTTATTGAATATTATTTAATTAGTTGTAGGTAGTTAGGTTTTTTTTAATCCAGAATGTATAGGTGAATGTACACTTTTTAAAACATAGTTTAATATTTTCATAAATTTGTTTCTTATTATTTTATTGGACCTTTAGTTTAGTTTTAATCCTGATTATTACTACTATTTTCCAAATGAACATATATATCGATATTTATAGATATATCGTTATTTATTGAAGTATTCTTAGAATATTTCGATGCCAATAATGTTTTATATATATATATAGATATTTTTGTCTTTCAGTAATAAGATATAATTCCAAACTATCTTAAGAGCGTCTCCCAGCAGTCATGAATGGCGAGGAAATAAATTTCCTATTTAATAAAAAATCCCCCATTTTCTTGGTTGAGATAACTACCTTGATCTTCACTTTAATTATCCGAACTTACCCATCCAATAACTAAATTTTCAATAGACTCACTCTCGTCATCCTGATTGCCAGCATTTGTGAAATTGTTTATAAAAGCGGAGTTGTGTGGCTGTGCACCAAGTTCAATAGTCACAAGACAGGCACAGTTGATACTAACAACAACGGTCACGCAAGTATCTGCAATGTCGAGGGAGTAGGCATACTATTTTTTCTAATCTATCACATTTCGATATGGATATACTCTGTCATCCTGTATAACAATAATGAGTATAAAGGACGATTTTCAAAAACTGAGCCTCAATGGATGTATTTGAAGAGTTATGTCTGGGTCTATGGAGTGGTAATGGTCGGGTCTTTTGGAGTGTTTGTGTTGATAATACTAGTGGGAGTGCTTGCTACATGGTATAAAAAAAGGCAAAGTCAGAACTCTGCACGGATATAGTTTGATTGACCTTTATCAACTTTTGTCCAATATATTTCTGTTTTTATTCCTATATTTTTTTTAAAAGAATCAATATATAGAAACACACTTCTATGTAAATATCTCTAGAAAACCAATATCCAAATAAAAAAAATCACTCTAAATATCTTTTGAGTTTTGTTAGGACTTAATCATCCCAATCAATTTTCCATTATTGGTAGATATCCCACATGTGTTGAAGTTTTAATTGTGCAATTGACTTCTGTGATTTCCTTCCCTATTCGTACTCCTGCAAGACTTCCTCGCACATTAAGGCGTACATCAAAAAACGACAATAGCACGGTAGGCCATTTTGGGAGGCCAAAGCAGACCAAAGGATCAGGATCTTGTCTTAATCTTAATTGCATTGGAATGGATATAAGCTAGAGCAGGTGCATTCAATCAGTTATTGATAAGGACTGTTTTAATTTGATCGCAGCGAAATAACTAGTTTTCTATAAAGAGAGGCAAAATCGCAGACAAGGCCGATCCTTCGACCCTCAGAGGTAGCTGAGTCAGCCGATTAGTTAAGTTTGCAAATCGAACTTGAGATGTCAGTATTCGATGCCAATTGCTTAAGAATAGTTTTTAAGAGCACCTAGTTGGCTTTTTTTACTGATCCCAGTACTTCCCTGTAAACTCTCTCAATGATCTCATAGTCTCGCTCCTCATCTTAACATATTCTTAAAATCTAGTTAATTAGATAGTGATAACTTTAATTTGAATGGTTCTTCACTCCATCATATTGATGATCCATAGAGACAGTGGAGTTATTGTTAACCAATTCCTTGATGCGTCTTGAGATTTGTTGGTTGGGCTGGCCAAACCCAAATAATTCATTCAATAAATTTTTATCCACCACAACGCGAGCAATCGACATGAGCTTAGACTTTGAATTGGGGATTAACAAAAGCACAGCTACAATTTCATCGACTCCAGCATCCTCAGTGCGTAAGTTACTGCAGTATTTTTCGAACTATTTTATCAACTGGTCTTTATGTGATGAAGGGATTCCTTTTGTTTTACTCGATAACAGACTAGTACTCGTGTGATTACGCTATTTTATAATCCTACTCTCGATAAGCGCTGATGGCACTATTTTACTATTGTTGATGAGAAGTTTTAACACAAGCTGCTAGTAAGATTTGGCACTTTCCGACAAAAGGGAGTATTCCAGCCCGAGAGCTAACCCCAATAAACCTTTGTAATTATAGCCATTCTCACTATCGCTCTCATAGCTTTTCCTCACATAGTCTTGGAGCTCCTTCAGATGGAATTCGCATTGAAGTGGATTTACTGCCGGGTTTGTTTAACATATTCTGAGAGCCATCCAGATAAAGTCTTCCAAAGACCGAATAAATTTGTCGTCAACTGCACTCTTTTTGTTCATGATATTGTAAATTTGTTGTTGTGCAGGGGAGACATTGGGGGAGGTTGGACCCCTTCTCTCGTCAAATGTTTATTTAATATTAAACCTACTTTAATGACGCTTCGGAGACTCAGATGACTCCAAATATTGGTGGAAGTGTTAAATAAATTTGGGATATCTATTTCTGGCAACTTCGAAGATATCTTGAACGCGGCCGGCTCGAAAAAGCACATAGATTTTGTACCACTGCTCATCTTAGTGCACATTGATATTCATGTCCATGCCAAGGATTTCTTTAATTTTAAAGGCGTTCAGTTATCGATGATCGGCGGGCACATAGGTGTTGCTGAACCTAGACTCTAAGCAGGTGACTGTGTTGTCGACTATTTTCCGAACCAATCCTTCTTCGTCGGATCTGGAAAAGAGTTAGGTATCAAGTATACCCCAGAGTTCGTTGCTTGAAAGCAGTGTGTTTTGCTTTAAACTCTTGACGATGTTTCGAAGAATTTCGCTTTGATTCAAGGGCTGATTTTCATCGCTATTTTGAGCCAATACTTCTAAGAATATCTTGTGATAGACTTTTTGTTCATTTACTATGGTGTTGTTGCTCTGATTATTGTTGTGTTCCGCATTGACGCCTTTTCTCGCCCTAATGGCTGACCGATTAATACTGCTCTTTCCCTTTGTGGTTTTAGTGCTGAGGAGGCTGGCTTGATAAGTGAGTATTTTAAGATTCAATTTGGACTGAAGTTCTGCATCTAGATGCTATATATTTATGATATCGACGTTAATTGGCTTTACGGCATGTTGCGTAACAGGAACATATTTTGAAGGTTTGCGAATTTCATCAACTGGGAAAAAATAAGTTAGATATTGATTAATAAAAAAATATTTAGTTTTTTTGGTAAATATTACAAATATAAATTATGTTTTTGTAATTTTGTATTTAAAAATAATTATGGTGATATTTACTTTATTTGAGGATTTTTTTATCTATTCCCAGAAGAGATATTTTTTAAGCAGCAGAGACTCGAAGTTGATCAGGTATTACTTACATGAACCTGGAGTTGGTGGTTTTGATGGCCGAGAAGAGTTATTGGGGGGACTCATGTTTTAAATTATGGATGAGGTCTACAATAGTTCAATACAATAATAATTAACAAAAATATGTGTTAAGGATAGATTGTGCATTAATTATGGTTCTGATTTTTTTGTTTTTAATACTTCTATGATCAATCAGGACAGGCCGTTCAAATAGTTTGAAGAAATAATTTGACATCGAACTTGAGGTTTGGATTATTATTTTTTATATATATACAATATTATTAATTATGTTTAGTTGTTTATAAATATTATAGATATATAATAGTATCTCATTTATTATTAGTTTTAATTTGATTATTATGACTTATTTAAAATTAAAAAATAGAGAGAAATCTTTATCTATCAAAAGGGTGGAATTTATGTTTAATAGCATTATTAAGAGATATTATAAAGATACACTAATAACACTTTCAAAGTTTATACTGGCTTATAGTCGTTATGATCTGCACAATATGTGAAAAACTAATTTTTTAATCTATAATATTCGAAAGATTTAAAAAACATTTACATTAATCATAATTTCTTCACTCTCTTTTCAGCTACTCCTGAAGGAATTTCCTCGGCCTAAGGCTGGTTCATTCCTTTTACATCCTTTAAGTCGGTGGCAGTCTCTGCTTCGTCCTCTTCTTCAGCCCCATTTAACCCAGCCTCCAGATCAGCAACGTAAATAAGTTTCCTTCTCTCTCCGAGTCCCTGACCATATGCTTTGACGATTGCAATAATTTTTGGAATAACAGACTCGTCTTCGATTGTCGCAGGCATTTTGAATGGCTCATCTTCGAGAATCTTGCGCAGCACATGCCTCAAGATCTTCCCACTTCGAGTTTTCGGGAGCTTGTCAACAACCAAAACGTGTTGAAATGAGGCTACTGGGCCAATATCCTTTCGAATCAAGGCAATCAATTATTTCTTTATGTTCGTTGAGGACTCACCTTGCTTCAATACTACAAAACCTACTGGCACTTAACCTTTGAGTTCTTATATTTTGGCAACCACAGCTGCTTCAACAACCTTCCCTCCTTGGATAAGCACCTCTTCCATACTTGCAGTCGAAAGTCTATGGCCCGCAGTATTGATAATATCATCCAGTCTAGTCATGATGTTTAGGTATCCATCATCATCAAAATATCCAGCATCCCCAGTTGTGTAATATCCTGGAGTTTCTTCGAGGTATTTTTCGAGGAAGGCCTGGTCGTTGTTAAAAAGTGTGAGCATGAAGGAAGGGGGCATAGGTAGCTTTATACAAACCTTTCCAAGGGTTTTAATCGGAACTGGGTGATGGTCTTGATCAAGCACCTGCACATCGAAGCCAGGACAAGGCTTGGTAGCACTTCCTGGCTTTGAGGGGAAGGTGTATAAGTTTTTATAGTTGCAAGATATGATCCAACCAGCTTCGGTTTGCCAGTAGTTATCGTTTATCAGCACCTTTAAATGGTCACGAATCCATTCGTAAGTTGGCACATCACACCTCTCTCCGGCCATCGACACACCTCTCAGTGAGGATAGATCATATTTCTTTATCCAATCACCATCCTTATCCTCTTTCCGAATAGCTCTCAGGCCCGTGGGACTTGTGTAAAAGCCATTAACCTTGTATTTTTCGATTATTTGCCAATAAGCACCAGGATTGGGGATGGTTGGTTTTCCCTCATATATGACGGTGCTTGCTCCTCTGATTAGTGGACCGTACATTGAAAAGCTATGGCCAACAACCCAGCCAATATCCGATGCGGAGAAATAGACATCTCCCCTATTAATTCCCATAATGTGATTCATAGTCCATTCGAGGGCTACAGCAGTTCCTCCATGATCTCTCACAATTCCTTTCGGAGCCCCAGTGGTTCCAGATGTGTATAGTATGTACAATGGGTGGGTCGCTTTGACGGGGACACAGTCTACATGTTCGAAAGGCAATGCATCTAAAAGAAACTTTTACCAAGTCACAGGGCTAATGATTTGGGGATGTTCAGGTCTCTCGTAAATCATAACTTCAGGGACGATACCTGAAATCTGCATTGCTTCCTTCAGGATATCAACATAGTTGACAACCTTGTTAGGCTCTAGGCCGCAGTTTGCCGCCACCACTAGTTGAGGAGTGCAATCAATCATTCTTCCAGCGAGTTCTTTGGCACTGAAGCCCCCAAATACCACGGAGTGGATGGCTCCAATCCTTGCACAAGCCATCACCGCCATGACTGCCTCTGCAAGCATTGGCATATAGATGATCACTCGGTCCCCTTTTTGAGTCCCTTTTCTTCTGAAAGCAGCTGCCAGCTTGCAAACTCCTTCGTAGAGCTACCGATAAGTATAAATCCGCTCCTGATGAACCATGTTGGAGACCCAGACTAAGGCTTGAGCATCAGCATGATGGGTCAGATGACGGTCGATAGTGTTGAAGCAGATGTTGACCTCGGCCTCAGGAAACCAATAGTAGAAGGGGGCTTTGGTTTCGTCTAGAATCTGTCCTCGCTGAGGAGGCTTGTACCATGAAATATATTTAGATTCATTGAGCCAGAATTATTCTCTGGTGGACGGGTCGGTGGCGAGGCGATAGGCGGTATTGTATGGATTCTAAGTATGAGGTTACATTCGATATTTTTTGTATGTTCGTATTTTTTCTTTTATCAATATTGATATAATTTAGATCTGTATGTATATTTACTAGGTAACAAAAAAATGAGAAAGGGGTTTTTTTGAGTAAAAAACAAAATTCAAATATATATATATCTAAATAAAAAGAAGGAATTATGAATGTCTCAACTTCAAATGTTTAAAAAATATATAGATACATTATATATGATAATATTAAAATTAGGTCCACGAAGAAGTTTAAATTTTTATTAAAATAAATAAGTAGGGATTGTCATGACGAATGGGTTCATTTATTTGTTATTTTTGTTGACAGAAACAAGATATTATCATATTTTTTTTTTTTTTTAATATTTAATCAATCGAACTAAGTACTATTATAATTTAAAATAAAAAAATATTTGATTGTAGATGTTTAGATCTTTTGATTTTTACCGAAGAATTAGCACATAATGTAAAATATCTATAATAAAAAAATATAAATACGATTATTTTAAAGATAGTTTCTAATACTAAATAGATATCTCAATAATCATATCGTTATGAATAATCATTGTTGATATAAAATTCAATGTTGGTGTATTAATTAAAACTGATATCGTAACGAACCAAATCGAAAAAAAAAGCACCCGCGAAGGGGCTCGAACCCTCGACCATTAACTTAAAAGGCTAACGCTCTACCGACTGAGCTACGCGGGTTAGTTACTTCCAAATGTTGTAATCTCCAGTTATTTTGCGCAATCCTCAATAAATTCTGACCAATTGTGAAAGATATTTTAATATTTTTTTATTGAAGTTCAATATATTTATAAGTAATAAAAGATGCTAACAAAAATATAAAATAAAATAAAATAAAATAAAATATATGTATATATTTTTTTATAAACACATTAAAAAAATCTTTTTATTAATAACAGATAAATAAATATCAGGAGTAGTTTATTTTCATTTTTGTTCACTACAAGGTTTATGTAGTTTATTATATTAGTGCTGGCTCTCTGATTTTAGATATCTCCATAATTTCTTCCATGACTTCTCCAACCAACTCCGAGTATACGATCGACGCTATCTAGACCAGAGTTTCTGTCTCCTCATCATTGTAGAAGAGCCACTTCTCTTCCTATTCAATTATGTCAAGAGCCAACATCCTCGACATTCGATCGTCATGGACCTGGGCTATGTAGTCATCGGAGTACTCAGGACCTTATTCCCGGTCGAAGATTAATCCACAGTATGTCGTCACGCATCCAATTACCTTTCGGAAAGCAGCTTCCAAACATTTCTATAATATCGAAAAATATATATTCATAGTGAAAGAATTAGGAAATAATAGAAGAGTACATAAATAATAGTAATAAAAAATATTATACCTGTTGGATTTCTGGGTCTTTTTTAGGTCTAAAGAACACTGCGCAGCTTTTCCACGGAAATGGTTCTCCAAACTACCCGAAAATTCTTTGTTTTTCTAAATTCTCGTTGTAACTCTCAAATATGGCCTTGTTGTGAATCCTGGTAAGCCCCTTTAAATACTCGACCCTGGTTCTCTGTCTGTCTGGATCTGTGGGATACAATACTTCGAAAGTTACCGTTGGTTAGATTTGCCTCCAATGCTATTAGAAAATATTTCCTGGAATCACAATGGCTTGTTCACTATCGCCATCATCCATTGGCGGTTCGTCATCTTCAGACATGTGCATATAGCATAAGAGTTACTTCGCTGAAGGACCTGTTGGCTTTTAAAGGTTAAGCAACACATTTGGATAACGCACTAGAAATTAAGATTTTAAACAATAAAAATAATGTGTGAAATTTGTGTTATGGTATTATTATATTTTTTAGAATACTTAATGTAAACCCTTCAAGACTATAAAGATATTCTTTAACTGATGCTAGATTAGTCTTGATTCCTCTTGCACGTTTGGGTATTTGGGCCACTGCTTTCATTTTGACTATGGCCACTTCCATTTTCTTAATGTTTTAGATTATGAACGGTTTGTAGGCGACACTCTGCAAGAAGTCCAGGAGCAGCTCCTTGAATAACTCGTCGCAGATGTTATCGCCAAGACGATCTGGATGGCTGCTCTTGGAGATTATCCTAGCCATTCTCACCGCCAATGGATCTGCTTCTCCATCTTCATCTTCTTCATCATATTCGGATTCTTCAATCTAGGAGTCAACCGAGTCCAGAATTACTCCGCTGTCTTCTTGTTGAACGATAGGGATTGAGTTTATGAGCTCCTTCTGTCTGCTGATCCTTTTCTACTATTAAGTTGCTGCATCTTCATCACTGTCAGAATCGACTCCGAGAAGGGCAGAATGTGGTTGTTTGTGCAACGGAGAATTCGTCTCTCTTCGGAGCCCCCGAGCACCCACGTCGCCATGCTAATTTTAGTCATTGTCCTTCTCAAACTCATCATCTTGATATTCCTGATCATCATCCAACTGATTTGACTAATATTATTGTAACTAATCGAGGTGCACAACATCTAGATTCCTTTTATTAAAATCAACAGCCAATCTTTCCGCAGTTTATTCTTCAATTGTGTTCTTTTTTGTACGCTACTCTTGATTGAGCTTATCCAGTCTCCTTTTGAGATCGTCGGTACTAGGTAGGTCGTTCCTGTGGTTTTGCTCGAGGGGAGGGGTAACGTCAGAGCCGGAATCCCCTGAATCCTCTTCTTCCGCAACAACTCCCGCCTTGTGTTCGATGCTTCTGCCTATGTTTAAATGAAGAGGCATTTGCTTGTTAGGCCTGTGGTCTAAATGTTCAATTGTTTTGTTGTTTTCGATCATCATCTGCTCGTATGCTGAACGATCTGTCAAAGAATTCGAACAAGAATCTTGCCGATTGTTCTGTTCTTGAGATTCTGATTGGAGCTCAAAAATGCGACTTCTCGAACTTGATTATTATCTCTGCTAATTTCTCGCTCGAATAGAGTTGCGAAGTCCCTTTTCGCTGTAGGAGTGTTTGATGATCGACAGATCGTTTTCATCCTTCATGTTCCCCCCAATCCGCATCATGTCGATCTTTGTCTTGAGGATAGCATCTTTTGCTTTGCCCAACCCTGCCTCAATCGCGCGGCGAGACTGCTGCATTTCATGTTGTTCTGTTTCTCTCCATTCCTCGATACGTTGGCAATGACGCCTGTAACTCGCCACAGATATCTGATCTGTTTAGTATTTACTTTAAATTTGTTGCTTTTCGGTACGGTATCGTTAAACTATCATGCGCTCGCGAGAGCGAATAAGCTTATCGACGTTGGTAGGGTCGAGAAGTTCTCGGTACTACTTATTCGTAAATAGCGGATCTTGATTCCAAAGCTGTTTTCTAGCAGAGCCATGACTACTGGATTCTAGACTCCGCAAGTCATCAAACTACTTTTAATGTTGTTGCTGTTTGGCTTGATATTCTCCTGATTTCATAAGTGCTGTTTAAATTTTCTTCTTTTTCTTCTCCTCTTGCTCATTTTTATTATCTAATTCCCTTTTTTTCGACCCCGCTAGTTCCAGTAGTTAAGGACTGCATTCCTTTTCCAACTTTCGAAGATAGTCGTGGCTTTGCTCGGCTATCTTTTCCAGCAGTACTTCGGTGTTGTTTTGTAAACTCCCTTCCTTACCCATTGACAACTAGATAATGTTGATGATTTTGCTCCATTTCTGCATTTATTACTGCTTTATATGTTTGATAATGTCCTTATATTTGTTGGCTGGATTATTGCTATTGTTATTCTGTGAGTTTATTTCCAAAGGTTATTAGAGATTAGAGACCAGTATAACCTTGCGACCATTGGGTTGGGCCCTGTAAAACTACTGGCTCTAAATTTTGATGGCAAAGTTTTAACTGTTCATATTTTCTGGAAAATCCCTGTTGGTGATGCTTTTCTGGAATTAGTCAAACTATTCAACCTAAACTTCCTAATTATCACCGAGTCTCTGGGGATTGGCTCGAGAGTTTTAGCCGAGGCCTCCTTGCCTCCTCTCTGGAAGAAATAGTTCGGAGCTTAACCGTTGGTTTTCCTATCCTTCACCTTCCGAGTCGGAGTGCTCCTGTAAAGTCCTGGCATTCTACCTGCTATGCATCTCTGATTCGAAGTAGCAGATGTATTTTTATAATAGTGCTTTGGTGCGGTATCTTCTCCAGGCCTTCTTGATATTGTCTGCGTTGTAATGGAGCATTAGGTTTTCCTCTCCTTAATTTTCGCCTGCATTATACTTGTGCTTATTACCATCGGAGTTTCTAGCAGATGAAGTGGAAGAAGAAGTCTGTCCGCCTTGTTGTTGGATGAGAGACATCTGTTTGCGATTTCTTTCAAACGACTTCAACTCCTGGATAGTATATTCGTCGCACTCCGTTACCACGTGCACTGACATCCTCAGCGCCTCCTCTTCTTCTTCCGCCTCTTCCTTGACTTTTCTGTTATTGCTGTTGTTAACTTTGTTCCTGTCCGTCCCTGGATCGTTTTGGTGTCTACTGCTGCTCATCTTGCTGTAGAGACTGCTTTCTGACTGGATGTATTTACACACCTGGTTGACTGCACGCTGATTATTCAACAGATCCTGGAGCCCATTCTTGTTGTGAGATGCATCTTTGGGTTTATTTTTTTTCTTGGTCGGATCTTTGGAAGAAGTCGAGGCAATCATAAGGTTCCCGCTACCGTTAACAGAGTGTCCACTTGCTTCTCTGAGATGCTTGCTGTTGTGGTGATGATATTTTACTGGAGGCTGTTCCTAGCAACTCTTGAACGTATTGAGAAGCTCTCTTAATAACGTGGTGTTGTCCTTGTTAAATTTATTATTGTTGCTTGGATTATTATTTTTAATCATCGTATTTGTTGTAGAAATATTGACTCCCGAAGATTTGGTTTTAACGGGGATGTATTTTTCAGCAGAGATACTGCTACCACTATTCTTCTTGCTGGGTGAGCAACTATGAGACAGAAGAAGTTGGTTTTTCTTCGTTGATGGCTTGTCAGATGCGAATATTGCTGTCGCCGTCTTCTTGCTCTGCCGTTTACAGTCCAGGGACTTGTCGAGGCGAGGATCCAGTTGGACAGAGGGGCGGGCTGACGCTGATTTGTTCACAGATACGAGCTGCTGGTGGAGAAACTGAATGATGGTATTTGTGTGGCTCTCCCTCATCGAAGTCGACTTTGCTGCTTGCGCAAGAAGTTCGGAGGAAGTCCGACAGGTTGAGGAGTAAGGGTTATTGGTGTTATTATTGATGGCAGGGCAGTTGGACTTTCGAAAGGAGAGTTTGTATTTCTCTTTTTATTTCGGCTGAGTGGTGCTGTTGCTGTGTGCCTTGATGAGTCTGTCCATGTCGATGCGTTAGATTTTGGGAGTATTAGTATTTATCTTGAGGGTTGGAGCGATCGCCATGAGAACTTGCTTCCTTTTGGCGATGATGTTGGGATTGTTATGGTTTGGGAATGGATTTTCTGGAGTATGGAGAGACCTTCTTTTCGGTTCGTGGTGGCTGTCCTACCTCTTTCTAGATTCTGGCTTTTTAGTTTTCATAGTTCGATACTTATTTGTTTAGATATTTTTTATATAAAGTATTTTAAGTTAAATAATTCTTTTCTTTTATTCTTCGTATTTTTTTTGTTTATGTTATTTTATGAAAAAACCATTACAACATGTTATCTACTCTTTAGAAAGTTATAAGTTATTATAAATATATAGATATATAGCTATCTAGAAATATGTTTATTCTATGTTTTATTCTCTATAATTATGAACCAATACCAAATGGCAATCCTTCACTTCTTTTTTCTATGTAAGCTAGCTTTGAGTTTCTGAATTGGGGTTTGTTAACACCAGTATATATGTTTTAATATATACACCCAATAATATAGAAAGAATTAGTGAATCATATATATATGTATATATTTTTTTATTCAAAAGTTTAACTGCAAAACTATAATTATAAATGAGTTAAATAAAATCTTTACTGCATTTGTTAATTTTTTTATAATGTGATATTTAGGTAATTATTTTTGTTCGGATTCTCCCTTAAATCGATTTCTTTTTTTTTTTTACTCGAAAACTTAATGTTTTCTGGATTTACTTTTAAAAATGAATATATTATATGAAATTCCATTGTTTTGATGACTTTGAAATGTTTTAATTGAAAAAATCCAATAAACCAAATCCATTGAGATTTTCTTTCATTACATTTTTTTGTCCTACTATTATATGCCTTGTTCAATTATTAATACTTATATTTCTCTGCTAGTTGGAGTCCATGTCTCAAAATTGTGCCGCTTTTACAAATATTAATTTTTCGAAAGAGCCTCAATTTATAATTTTTAGTGACTATATATTAGCGTTGTTAAACTTGAATAATTTCTTCACAATCCAATAGTATGTTAAAAAATATGTTTATGTCTTATTCCGATATTTCCATAAATTATATAATATCGATAATAGTATCTAAAATATATTTTTAAATGAGAAAGAAAAGCGGACAAAACTTCGAAGAACTCCAAGCATTTAATCAAGGGATCAGTCGCGCGGAAATGGCGGAATACACATCTGCCTACAAAAGGTACTAGCAGAAAAACTCCGGAATCTCGTTTTACGATTTCGTCAACATCCTCCGAAGTATGGGACTCGCCATCAGTGAAGCCCGTCGACACCAGCTCAATGGAGAGCTTCAACAACGGGAAATCAGAATAATCGATCTTAATGTAGTCTTGGCTACTGCCTCCAGCCTCAAAAAGGAGCGGGACGCTGAAATTCAGGAAGTCGGAGAAAATAGTTAATACAGTAAATTTATGAGATATATTATCTATATGTCTTTAAATGTGATAACTTGAAAATAATTTTAAAAATTGTTATATTTTAATATTAGCTGATGCATTCGTGGCTTTGGGCGGTAATTCTGATGGGTCGGGTTTCATTAATAAAACGCACCTGGTTAACACTCTGCGCGACGAATTCCAACTCCAGTTCGACATCGAAACCCTACTGGAAGGTCTGGAGGGCGTAGAAAATGATAACATCAACTTTTCGACTTTCAGAGAAGTGTTTGAGCAAGACAAGGTGATCAATGGAGGCGGCGGGTCAATGATTTCGATACTGTCGTCGAGGGTGATCGACGATAATGGTCTGAGTAATGCATCGAACGAGTTGAAGAGTTTAGTGATTAATGAGAAGGAGTTTGAGAAATACTATGCGAAACTGCAAATGGAGGGAACTACCTGACCTTGAGAAAATAAATAAATTATAGCCGAATTATATGAGATAGATATTTTTTGAAATTTCGTTGCTCATTTGAATTAGAATGTGTGTGTTTGAGTGTTTTTCTAATCAGTTGTTACACTTATTTCCAATATATAAAATATGTTCATTTTTTAAAAAATGTTATTGATTTTTTTAGCTAATTAATTTCAAAATACGTGATATATTAATGTTAAAAAGAGGAGTTTCGATTGTCTTACTTTTTGTGAAACACCTATGCTACAAAATCATAATATTATATACATTTATAGTGCATATAAAAATACTCATAACAATACTTCTGAATTTTGATAAATATGGAGAATAGCGAATGGGAGAAGCGGCGACAGGACTGGAATAAGTAAACTAAACCATACACAGGCAACGATATCTATAAACCAGAAAACCTCGTCCCTGACGTCATTAATAACATAAAGGATATCCTTACTTAGACAAGAGGTCCTTATCCTGCCTTTCCGAAAAAAATAATGCTTAAACACCTCCTCAAAATTGCCCAGGAGGTTTTTGAGGATGATGACTGATTGATTCCCAGTAATTTTAGTCCATTTTATCTCACTTCTTGAATACAAGGTTTATTCCGAATATTCGATTTATGTGGTTATTTGTATTTCTATGGCAATATTTTAACATCTAATGAAAGATTAAATAAACTAATGCAAATGATTTAATTTTTTTTTTAATTGTTTGATGAATACATTTATTATTAAATATGGTATATAACTTTAAGATAATAGAAGCAGAAATTACACAATAAAGAAACAATACTGGGAAAATATTAGGAGTATTTTGGTTGATTAATAGTGGATAGAAAGCTGAGCCCAAACCATTATTGATAATCTGGAAAATATCATTGGAGGGTCAATAATAACTTTGTAGGAAAAATGTAGATAATAGAATACAGGGGGGGGTTGGTTCTAAAAAGTCAATTTATAGTCACTTATTTTATCTTATAAGATCTCGTGGTTTTTTCATTAACTCGAAAATCACTCACAAGTGCTACATCAAAAGGATCCTTCCTG